>JALLOZ010006238.1:0-12243 GCA_036939875.1 Thalassiosira pacifica
GGAGTATGGGGAGTATGGGGAGTATGGGGAGTATGGGGAGTATGGGGAGTATGGGGAGTATGGGGAGTATGGGGAGTATGGGGAGTATGGGAAGTATGGGAAGTATGGGAAGTATGGGGAGTATGTGGAGTATGGGGAGTATGGGGAGTATGGGGATTACGGGGAGTATGAGGAGTATGGTGAGTATAAGGAGTATGGGGAGTATGGAGATTATGGAGATTATGGAGAGTAATTGGAGTATGGAGAGTAATCGTATGAGGATTATGGCGTATGGGGATTATCGGAATTATAGGGATTATGGCGACCCTAAACACAGCCGGTAACGGCTTCTATCTAGCATCGTTATTTCCCACTCTTCTCCGCCTCTTGTCACTACAATCCAATCCCAATTGTGCGTCTAAGGACAAGCGTGATACCCCTCGCACTTATTTGTACTTAGTCCTGTTCCATATTCCAAGGCACAATGATTTTCTTCCAATGATCACGAAGGAAGACAACTGTGATACCCCATGCAATTATTTGTACTTATTCCATAATCACCTTCTTCTGGACAACAACAATCTTTGTCAGTACGACAAAAACAGGAGTATGGTGAGTAATGGGAGTATGGAGTATGGGGATTATTGGAATTATAGGGATTATGGTGACCCTAAACACAGCCGGTAATGGCTTCTGTCTATCATCTTCATTTCCCACTCTTCTCCGCCTCTTGTCACTCTATCATCTTGTTCATGTCCCACTCTTCTCCGCCTCTTGTCACTCTATCATCTTCATTTCCCACTCTTCTCCGCCTCTTGTCACTCTATCATCTTCATTTCCCATCGTCGATATCTCTGCAAATAGGATGTGGATCTCCACACAGCTGTATGCAAGCATAACCCAATTCTTGATAACAACAGTCACTGTCATCACTACAAATACGGTTACCGGTCTTCGGCACGCAACAGGACTCAATCAAATTCCAATCAAATTCAGAAACTGGAGATTGTTCGTGATTCTGCGGACAGTGGGAACACTTACCATCAAATATGTACTGACATCCAACCCATTCCTGGATCAATGTCATCTTCTTTTTCAATACCAAGTACTCTTGCAAGGCCTCGGGAGAAAGTTTCTTGGGATCCTCTTTATTGAAGTCCCATTTGTTAAACATATTCCATTCTCTCCAAGAAGCCTCGGGTATATCTGTTTTCTCGCAGTGGAAATCTGTCATCACACAGGGGCCTGTCCTGACTATGAGCTCCCTCTCCGCCTGACTGTCATATTTGAGCAGACCAACGTCAACACTATTCGCAGAAACACCGGGGCCAGTGTCATCCCTTGGCATGGACTCCGCGGTCTCGTTTTCTGCAGCGTCAGCATCAGCAAGGAAATCAGTTGATGACGTCTCCTCCTCACGGCGCTTGGCCAGACCTCTCATTCGGGGGTCAGGTGCAGCTCCAACGGCACCAAAGATGGTGATGAGATTTGTTGTAGCACTGGAGAACTTCATTGTGTGATTGATGCTTTGTTTTGAGCTGTTCGATTTATGATACCATCGGCCGGCACCAATTATTCCCGTAAAATGAAAATGCTCGCGCAACTAACAGGCGTAGCGGTGGTTTCATATCAAGGGCAGCAGCATTGCGATCTAAGGCGCTGCCTATTTTCCACTACCAAGAGCTCTCATTTATCAAGAAACTAACTAGCATAAGAAATGAACTATATCTTTCGTATATTTGAGATTTACCTAGATCAGCCCCATGACACGTGGTGTTTGAAAATATCTTTGTCACACATAGGTAGGAATAGTATATTTGCGGTGGATGCCAGAGAAGAGTGGCGTCAGTAAATTCTTGAACGAGGATTTATTGAAGTTGAGGGATATCTAGTGTGAGATATTATTGTGGCTGGTGAGTGCGTGGTGAGACGCCAAGTACCTTGGTACCATTTTACCCTTTTCACTTGCCGTCCGGTCACTAGCTTGCTCTAGCTTGGACCCCATGAAATGGAACTAGCCATTTTTGCGAGGCACTTGCCGGTCGTCCCAGGGTACCAGGGTATCACAACAGTACTTACATAGGAACTAGTACCGATATACTATAATTTAACCCCTAATTACCCCCCCTAGGAAGAGACTGGATAGACTATCTAGCGAAAATATCTGAAAATATGCAACTGTGATGTGCCTACCTACAGCTACCTACCTAACATGACAATGCACAACCTGCCTACCATTCATCACTGACCAAGTCCGACTCAATGCGATGAACGTCACACATAAGCCTCATACAAAACACAAACTTAGGACCCCAATCCCCACCCTTCTTTAATTCCACCTCTTTAATGGTCACGCCATCCCTCTCCACCATCCTTGCTAGAATCTTAAACTTCTTAGAACCCTTCTCAAACAGGATAGTGTCACTATCCCAATGAGTAAACCATTTGTTGTAGTGTTTGCTAAATATTGCAAGTACTCGATACAACTGAATCGACACATTCTTTCCCCGTTTACACTTGATTGATACGAGACTGTCTCGGTTGATATACTGACTACCCCCCTCCCTAATTTCTGTTTCAGCATTGCCTGATCCCACCCTCGTCTTAGGTTTGCACTTGAACCAGCGCCCAACAATAGACTGAAACTTACCCTCAGGCTGTAACGACCCCTTCTCGATTTTTCCTATCTGTAGCAACTCCATAATTTTCACAGCATATGGCGCAATGGATCCAATATTCGTACATCCTAACATACCTTTCAGCTCAAGATACGCTATGCCCGTAGCTCCATCATCAAAAAACGACTCAATGATGTCTTCTTCCTGATCACTCATTACGTTAGACTCAGCGCCGTCAACACTTTCACTCTCCTCTTCGTCTGCATCTGGCGTCATGTTAATGTCTTCCACAAAGCATGGCACAAAATCACTCTGTGGCACCTCTTCAAGAGCCTCCTCCTCCTCCTCCTCGTCCTCGTCCTCCTCCTCACCATCATCATCTTCGCAGTTGGCCCCATCATTTGGGTTCGAGGGTAGACTATTGGAGGTCACAGGTGCCTTGTCTCTTGGATCTCTCTTTGGTGGCTTGAAGAGATCTTTTAACAGAGATGAAAGTTGATTTGGATCATCAATATCTGCAGCAAAAGGTGACAGCCCGTTGCCGTCTTCTACACCAAAGAGCTTCAGAAATGGCTTCATGATCCGATTCACTTGTCGGATGACACTGCTAACTTCGGGCCAAAGTTGTGTCACTGCCGATTCATTGAGGTCCACCTCAACTGGACCTGTGGGGGGTCTCTTAGATGAAGCCAATTTTAGGCTTTTGATGAACTCGGGCATTGTTTGCTGGTACCCCTTCCCGCCCTTATCCCTTGACATGACGAGATTACTCTCAAACATGGCATTCATTTTGAGTTGCTGCTTGTCGACAATACGGATGAGCTGCTCAATAGTGAACTCTCTGAGAAACTGCCTCCAGTTGCCGTATGTGTGCTCATTTGCCTCGGACGTGGTGCGGCGGGGCTGAGACACATCAGACCTGGACACAAGGAAAAGGACTGCAATAGTTTCCATTGTCATATTCCTCTTGTTCGCCATCATGGTGCTCCCTGATGTGTGAAAGGATGTAAACCACAGAGTTGAAGCCCATGACAAAACTGCCCTCTCTTTCCAGTTGGCATTTCTTGCATTGACTGCATACGAGCGCATTCGTAAGAAGACTAAAGACAACACGGTCACCTGGAATGACAGTAAAGAAGTATTAGAGGAGGCCGGGTATTGAGAGGATTGCATTGCAGATAGTGAAACAACTCACGAGGCTATTGCCCACATCCGCTGAATTCAATTCAAGCACAGCGTTAACGACACGTGTAGACGCCAAACCTAGTACAACGGCATCTGAGGCATAGTCATCAACCCGAACAAGATATCTGGGAACATCTGCTGCTTGTACGAATAGCCACGGATCAACCACATATTTCCCAATGGATGCGGGTGAATTCCCCCCAACGACATGATATCTCAGATTCTTTGCATTGTGATTTGTATCAGACAGGGCAAGCATATCACTTTCTCCATCGAGGTAATGCACAATTTGATTGAAGTTTGATTTCGTCTCAACAGAAACACCATCAGTAGATGAGTTTAAGACAACCGCATTTCCGTCCTCAGATGCCGCTTCAACACATGCATCAAGAATGCCACACCCCCAAAGGTTGCTATCATTTATAGTCTGCGTAACTCCTCCAATGATAAAGTAGGGGCACATTCCTTCAGGAGTGTCCTGGATAGATCCAACAACAACTTTTATTTCGGCACCTAGATCCCCCTTCTTGCTATTGACGCATTCTTTCAAGAATAGAACAATGTCTTCAGCACTCAATTGGCTGACGTCCAAATTGTGATTAGGATATGCTCCACCAATTCCAATTCCGTGAGTTCGAAGAAGCTGAAACCCTTTAACAATAACGGTGGCATCAATGCCAATTGAAAAGGCGACACGACAGGATGGATCTTTGGACAGTGACCGCACCTTTGCAATTTGGTCCAATACCAGATTGCGAATTTCCTCATTGCTTCTCAGGGTGAATGGAGTTCCACGCCGTGCCGAGCCGACACGCCTTGCGTGGCGCATTGACAGAGAAACAAGATTCGCAGAAATGAAGCTCAGCGCAGTGTTATCAGTGGCACCAACGGCAAGCAAGAAATTCAACACCTTCTTTTCGTATTGAGGATTAGCATGACCATTAGCCTTGACCACGTAGCTCCTCATGAGACCCATGATCAAACTATCCCTATGCGTGGAATTCTTGTACACCTTGAGAAAGCCATCAATAAACTTATCACGCGAAGGAACATATCCACTATCCTTGGCACACACTATTTTCTTGTCCTCATCCCCAAGTTCCTGGATGGCTTTGTAATAGTCGAGCTCAAGCAGAACTTTCTGCTTGAGCTTCAACCCTGGAGGTAAGTAATACCTGTCCTCAGTCTTGCAGAATTTATTCATATCAGTGCAATCGGATGGTGACAATTCACAACGTGCAAGACATAATTCAGCACGTATAATGCTCTCGCTTCGATCTCTGATGGTTTGTCGCATCTTTTTGGCGGCCCTCTTGCGGAGAGCTAGACATAGGTCACACACTATGTTAGTAGGTGTACGCTTGATGCCACCCTTGCCGTTGCAACCATTTGCAAAAACTTGGTGGAATGATCCGAATGTGTCCATGTAGTAATCAGATTTGGATTGAATAGAACAGTTCCGAGCATAGATGACGAGCCAACCTTGAAGCACCTTGTCTTTTTTGTACTTTTCAAACACCCCTGAACATGTCTTAACAGAAGTGCCATCACTCGGTGGCTTCTCATTAGCACCGGAAGAATTATCATTGATTGACTTGCCAACATCAATAACTGCACCACCAGATGCGGACGGGGCAGTGTTCCCTACTGCTTGCAATTGTTCAGGGGGCATCTTCAATTGTTCGGTGGGAGTCTTCTTTCTTTGAGCAAAAAACCTTTAAATGCAGTTAGTTGGGTGGTTTTCTTACTAAGCTGTTTTGCTCGTTGACGCTGGGCGACTGGCAGGGTGATAATCCCCTTGCTTTGTGCCACCGCAATCCTTCTGTCTTCTTCTCTTATCGCTACTCCCTGAATGTGCTTGTGATTTTCTGCCTTGTGTTCATTCCATCTTGCAAGAGTGAATGACCTGCCAGTTTTGACTGGGATTCTCTTCTGACAGATATTGTCATAAACCCATTTCCCTTCTTCCGTATCTACATAATCACAATGATCATCAGTTTTAGGAAGATCAATGAATGTGTTGTAGGATATGGCAGACTTCCCGTGGGGAACATCACGAACGGGAGGCAGTTCTGGTAGAGCAGCGGCGTCAGGAGTCGTGACACCGTGGGAAATATTGGGCGCAGCTGTGGCGACAGGGGCAGGAATATTGGGCGCAGCTGTGGTGGCAGGGGCAGCAGGAATCATGACTTCATTGGCAGCTAAGGCATTGGTAATATTGGGCACAGCCCTGGCGGCAGGAGCCATGACATCATTGTTGGCTCCTATATTGGGCGCAGCTGTGGCGGCAGGAGCCATGACATTGGGCGCAGCTGTGGCGGCAAGATACATTACATCATTTCCCCTGGCCTTGGCCTTGACAGGAGGCTTCCTCTTCTGGGCATTTGTCTTGGGCTTAGGAAGAGGATGCTTCCTACTCTTCTTCTTTGGCTGCTCGCGCTCGCCCTGCTCGCCTTCACAGCTATCACCATCGTCGTCCGAAGAAGAATCCTTGTTCATTAGCTTCTCGGGTCGCTTTGCAAGCGCCGCGTCTCTATGTACGCCAAGCGCAACACCCAGGGGCTTGTCCGAGCTGCTATCGCCATCGCGATCAGAACTTTGGTCTTCAGCTTCAACCGCATCCGAAGCTTTCTGATGTTCAACGTATCCGAGGTCCTTGGTGATTCTCGCTGGCACGGTCGTTTCCCTTTTGCTGATCCTCCTACCTTGGTTGCCCGAGCCTGTGAGTGCCGAGGGTTCCATGGTGACGGTGTGGAAGTCAGCGTGTGCCCTGTTGACTCTTTATTGCGTGGCTCAACTTCTGTGCACCTACGATATCTGTTCGTGTTCACGGATTGACGTAATGCGTACGCCAAAGAACTTCTGTGCAGTTCTGTGCACCTACGATATCTGTTCGTGTTCGGATTGACGTAATGCGTACGCGTACACTTTGAGAACTCAAGTGTACGTCACGGATTTCGACGTTTTTGGATCCCTTTTGTGGTTTGTGGGGTAGACAGCTGGGGGGTAGCCCACTTACTGCTCTTAGGGTTTGGCGCTAGATGTACTACCTATTCCTACGTATATTGTGAGATATGTAAAACACTCTTTATGTCTTAAATCCGTCATGACCGGAGATTCGGAACCCTGGTGCCGAGTGCAAAAGCAGTTTNTTATGTCTTAAATCCGTCATGACCGGAGATTCGGAACCCTGGTGCCGAGTGCAAAAGCGGTTTGCCGGTCCAAATTCTCTGGACAAGAACCAGGGTGCCTGCGAACCTTCGTGCGCCGGTCCAAATTGGGTACCCGGGTCAAGCTAGTGGGGTTTTGTTAGGATGTCCTCCCTCCTAGTATCATGCAGTCACAGTTGAATCTACACACGAGGAGCACGACCAAGAGATGGAAAGGCAACCCAGTTGCAGCGTAATACTGTCAGAGCAAAATGACGAGCTCAATGAATATGCAGAAATCACAGCATTAACTTGTAAGTCAAAGCAAAATTGTATTATAAATAACCTCATCTGAATTTCCAACGCGACTAGCCCAGCTGACTTTTTATTCCATCTGTAGTGTTTCTCCCTGTGATGTTCTTTCTAGCCTTTGCCGTCCTTGCTGTACTTCTACAACTTTATCATAATTGGATAATGAAAAAAAATGAAAAAAGTGTGAGCAATCGTTCCCTAGTTGGAAGAGCTTCAACACTAGACCTTTTTGCTGGTACATGGAATACTGACAAATCACCCCAGGCCAAATATGATGAGGAGGATGAGGAAGAATATTTTGAGGCCCGAAGATCTCAAGTTGGAAACGGATCCACCTCAATTCTAAAGCCTCAATTTAAAAACACAGCTGCCTCCATTGCAAGAGGCACAATCACGCATGATACTGTTCACATTGATGACTTTGGGGATGATAGTTCTGACCTAGATGTCAAGAAGAAAGTCAGTTTCTCATTATTTGACCCAGACTTCCAAGACAATGCGGCTCATTCAAATGGTGGACACAACACTACACTATCTCAGATGGACTCTGGTGTTCTAGATAAGTTGGATGATTTACTGGATTGCTATCAGACAATGAAGAGACAGAAAACGATATTAAGAAATTAAGGTGTAGCTCCGGTGTGTTGTGCTAGTTAATCTTACTAAGGGGGTTCTTATGAGCGGTGTATTTTGGCACAAAACAAAATCCCTGTAGGCAGAACTACAAGAGAAAAACCTAAGATCAGAGAGTTAGCTCATTTTGAGACTGGATTTCTACAGGCCATATCTAAGCTGTGCCTGGGGATTTTACCATGTTTTTTTGCATCTTACTTGATATGCCCTGACCAAGCACTCCATAGCATTGGATTGACACTTTTGGCAGGTATATATGTGGTTTGAAAAAGCTTACAATTAGCTATTAAATGCCAATTCTATAATTTTGTTTGGGGGTTCTGAATTTAGGTTGCTTAATATTCTACGTATTTGAAGTCTATTACAATTGGTTCTCGGGATGAGCGTAATGATTTTTGGTCGGGAGAAGATGAAAGAATTACAACATTGATGGGTTCTTGGAAGTCTAAAAAAACACTTGACAAAAAGGCGGTGAACACTTAGCATTGAAAACGACTGCTTGATAGGGAGGCATTCCACGTATTCAACAATGGTAAAAAAGATGAAAAAAAAATCTAAAAAGAGCAAGGGCTAAAGGGATCCAAGATCAAGAGAAGGTCACATCACGATATTGATGGTGTGGACACGGGGCCTCCGCACGCGGGTGGATCACCTGACCTAAGTGATTTCGAAAAATCTAAACATACGTAGCGTAAGCTAGTAAATTATCTACCTAATTAGATCGACCCCCCACACCCCCACTTTGCCAAATTCTCACCGTGTCACCATTAAAGTCATCCTCAACACCAACTGCACAAGGTGTTGTCGGACGTTTCGCAATTGCCACTCTGGTTGCTCCATTCAATAGCGTCAAAGTCGACCCTTATAATTATTTTAACTTTGGAAATCTCCAATGATTTGGTCAAATCACATCATACCAGTGACAACTAGAGGCATCAATAAAAATGAGGCAATGCATCTGCCGACACATCAAACGCCGACACTGACACCCATGGCCAACTGTGCAGCTGCCTCTCCACCAGAAACTGCTACAGTTGTGCCCTCTCCAACTCCACAAAAACAAGATGGTCATGTCTCAACTGTTAGTATCTCAACAGTTGACGTAATTTCCGTCCAGGTCGCATCGGCAAATGCACTGAATACAAATAGATCTATTGCAGCTCCCTCCACACCAACGTCCCCTCCAAAAATTAAGTTACTCAATGACCGCATTCCTGACACATCCATCGTGGTGGAGGAGATCCGCTCATCACACAATCTACGCAAATTATTTGAGCACTCCGAATTCTACACCACAAAAACAGACAATGAGATCTTCTTTTCAACCTCCTTACCATTGTGGGATCAAGTTAGTGAGAAGCTTTGCAATGCTATCCTGAAATACACTCCCAAAAGTGAGAAGGATGTCAAGGTAAAGTCCACTAAATTTGAGGCAAAGAAAAGAAATATCATTGATCGCTTTATTGGTGCACACGAATTGTTTGACAAGGGTAACACCCCAAATGAGGGGAGGAAATATATTGAGATGATATCCCTACTGTATATTGTTGGTTTTGAATTTGTCGAAACGTATCAGAAATTGATCACTCCACCGGGAGGAAAAGAAAGAAAATCAGTACGGCAACAAGTAATGGCTACTGTTGACAGGGCGGTCGAAACCGATATAAATGATCTCTTCGAGAAAAAGGTTTCAGAGCATGTATATTATGTCATTGGTTTCCTGTGTGATGCAGGATCGAAAGAGGCTAAGCGACGGACTGCAAAAACTGATATCGGAGAGTGTATCAAAGCACTAAATCATCATTTTGCCATCGCCAGAGAAACCAATTCTGTTGCAAAGATCAAAGATGATCTACCCAGTGGAATTTGGGCTCTTGTAGACAAACGATGCAGCATGGGTGGATTGAAATATGCAGACCGCCATCTATATGCTGTGTTTGCCGTTGTAGAGAAGGCGTATTCCTCGCTGGCAACTCCTGTGAATTTTACCATGTTCGGCGGAACACTTTTGACAAAGATTTGCGATGCGTTACTTGACAATGATAAAATTATATCAATTTTCTCTGATCTTTTTGCGCCTAATCAGTTTTCAAGAGAAACGCTAAATACTACCCTTGGCTACTACATGAAAGTATTTGGCAATGTTCGGGCTAAAGATCTGTGCTACAGATACAACAGCAACATTACAAATGGGCCTACGGTTGGGTTGAGGGCGACAGTGTTATTGACAAAGGGCGAAGGGAAAAGGAAGTATAAAAGTACTAAAAAATCAGACATCAATATTCAGAAGATTAGCGGCATTACATGGAACGGGAAATTGTGGACAGTGCGTATCAATTTTGAGGACCAGTCCGATGATGAACCTGAANGCCATTTCATTTTCATCACCATCACCATCACTCCATCATCCCTATCTCAAATCTGCTCAGATCATCCACCGCCACCACTGCCCTTCACGCCACAGCACCGCCGAGCGTCACAACATGGGCGCCCATCGCAGCGGCAACGAAACCATTCCCATCACCAACAATATTACCAGCAGCGATAATGGTAATGGCGCCGAAGGCGATTCGATTGTGGACCCCCTGCTGAAATATCTGACTGCGTCATCCACGCGCGAGCACCCAACCCAAAGTCCGCACTTTGACGTCGACGAAGCCATAGAAGCTTTAAAATCCCAAGGATATTATCACATACCATCGGTGCTATCCCATGGTGAATGCAAGGAGGCACTTGATCATTTATGGGACTTTGTCGAGGATACATCGGGGGGATGTGTCCACCGAAGGGATCCGTTGAGTTGGTACCCTCGACATGAATTTAGCATTCGTGGCAAGAATTCCAAGGACTCAAGTGTCAGTGTACAATCGGGTACTGAAAGTTCGATTTTCAGCAATGACCCTAACAAACACGATGATCTAGATCCATGGCCCCACACTGGTGACAACTCGTCGTTCCCCGAAATGTTTCAATCCTTGGGCGCCGGGTATGTATTGGGAGATGTACGACAACAACTCGCAGAAAGAATTTTTGAGCCCCTGTTTGGTACGAGGGAGTTATTGTGTTCCAAAGAGGGATTCGCATTTTGTCGTCCCCATATTATTGATTTGGATAGCAACGACGAACAACAACAAAATGAAAATTGCCAAACAGGAACAAAGGCCGGGGCCAACAAGTGCAACAATGTACTTGTTTGGAAACCTCCTCATCTTGAACCACCACCATTACCAGAAGGGCAAAACCATGACCAAGGAGTTCCTGGTAGTGCAGTGAAGGATGTCCAGAGCGACACAAATCAACAAGCCACAACCAATGGCATTTCCAAAACACAACAAAAAAAGAACCAAAGAAAGCTCAACAAGCAACAAAAACTCAAAGATCTGACTGGTCTTTGTCACATTCAAGCTTCGATTTCATTTACTGATCAAACTATGGATCAACATCGTGGTGGGGGGCACTTCTTGTGTTATCCACTCCAAAAGTTGGCAGAAATGGAATGCCCAGAGAAAAGAATCTATGCAAACAAGGGCGATGTGATACTTTGGCGATCAGATCTCGTTTACTCAGAAGTAGCATCGTCATTGACGGCGGAGAAGGACAATTCCAACAATGGGCCGAATCAATTTCGAGCTGTGGCATATTGTAGTATGCTACCCGTGCAAGCGGTGAAAGACTACACGCTGTATTCACTGCCCAGACAAAAGTTGATGCAAAGCAAAGGCAATAAAGGACAACATCAATCAAAGCCTGGTACGTCACTATTCGACTCAGAACGAGCGCAGCGAATGCTCAAAGCCAAGGAGCAGGAATTGATGGTCCAAAAACTAGAAGCTTACAAGACATTTCGCACTGGAGACCATAGGCCCGGCGTCGAGGTTTGGCACGAACATCGCCGCGTCACCATGTGGAGTATGAATCATGTAAATCAGCATGGGGATGGTTCTGGGCAAAGTATTCTTCCTAGAACACTGCAGCGACCCAGATTTCGCCTGGGTCCACCCGAGCTCAGCGTGCGACAGGCGGAGTTGTACGGATTGTTGCCGTATCGCCAGGCCACAAATGATGTTAACTTTGACAAAGAAGTGCGCCAAAAGGATATCAAAGTTGCTGTCATCCACGGTGTGCGGTTTAATGAGGATGGGTATACTAGTAAAGATGTCAATGGCGAAAAGATTGGCTCTTGGAAAATACACGATGGGCGATTCATTTTAGATAGCAAAAATGCTGTAATTGAAAAGGATAAAATGGGTGACATACCAATATGCACCGCCTCAATGGAAGTCTTAATGCCAAGCTCCACGGATAGTCCCTCTGTTGGGATTTCAGGGCAAGACAAATACCTCGGCGGCATGGGCAGCCCCTGTGGG
>JALLOZ010006391.1:0-10277 GCA_036939875.1 Thalassiosira pacifica
AATGATCTTTGGTAAAAGGATGCTTGATCAGGCTAGGAACAACAGAATTATACCAACTAAACAACACAGCAAGAAGCAAACCACCGCTGAAGATTAGACCTTCCACAAGATACTGCAGGCAGACATTTCTTGATAGCAACGACAGCATATGTGTATTATCTCGCCCGATGCAGCCAACTATTATGGCTGCATACATCATGCAATCATGGCGCTGATGTTTCTATGTCTCGGTGTCTGGGAAGGCTCTATTGTGGCCATGCTACGTTTGATTCAATTAATGAAGTTTTACCTATGAACAGGATGGGGCGAGTCGGCAGATTATTTTGGTGGCAATGTGATGAGGATCCTCCATGGGATGTGATGAGAAAACGGCACCGTCCCAGCAGCATGGCTGGTGCAGAGCTTGCTTCTGGTCAAGATCTACAAAAATATGGGTTATGGATCACGCATGTGATCTCCAATCTCTGGAGAATTCCTTGATGTCATGGGGGTCTTCTTTGTTGATGACACTGACTTATACATCCTCAAAGAATACCTGGTGTCAGACAATGAATTATGGTGTGAAGCACAGGATACCATCACGTCTTGGGGCAGACTACTCCTGGCAACAGGAGGTGCACTCAAGCCCGAGAAGTGTTTCTACTAGTACATGGTGGCCTACCAATGGCGAGCAGACAGATTGTGGAAATATGCCAACCTCGTGGAATCTCAACCAGCGATCACGGTGCCCCTCGCCGATGGAACGGTGACAAAGATAGAACACCTCCCAGTCACTACATTAAAGAATACGCTAGGTATTTGGACCAATCCTGCAGGCTGCGGTTCAACACAGCTTGAGGTGATCACAAGGACCATGGCAACGTGGACAGACATGCTGGCAATGGGAACGCTTCCGGCAAACTGGGCTTGGGTTAGCTACTTCCACCAGCTCTGGGCTAAGGTCAAGTATGGTCTAGGCACTAACTCTTCATCTGTAGAAGTCCTTCTTGGCTTGGAGGAGGGAGGAGGAGCTCTCCAGGGCGTGCACTACAAAATGCTCTCCTTCCTGGGTGTCAACAAACATATCAAATTTGAATGGCGACACCTGCACTCAAGTTTTGGAGGGATTGGACTCCAAAAGATGCTCTTGGAAGTAGTGATTGCGCAGACCAACCTGATGCTACAGCATTACCACACGCCCTCCACCCTAGGAACGAAAGTAACAACCTCCCTGGAAGCTCTCCAGCTGGAAGTGGGAACTAACAAATGCCCCCTCCTGTTGGCTTATGAGTCCCTAGGACTGCTCACAACCAGGTGCTGGTGTCGCTCATTCTGGGAGAGCCTGGACCATTACAAGTTCAGCCTTGAATTGGACTATGAGGAGATTCCTCTGCCAAGAGAACGTGATGTGCTGCTGATTGACATCTTTCAGTGGTCAAACCCCTCTTCGGACACGCTTGGTAGCCTCCAGCGATGCCGGATCAAATGAAAATCCCTATTTCTCTCTGATCTGGTGGCAGCAAATGGGCGGAAACTTGAACGACGTTTTCTCTGTAGGCCATCTGTGACAATCAATGTCCTTTCCACGTTGGGTTTTGCAGAAGAGCAACCATCTACGGCGGATTGGGCATCTTGGGAGAGTTTCTGGGTCCAATTTATGTTGCCGGGGCTGTATCTCAACACACCCTTAGGGAAATGGATTGCACCTACCCACCGCCGCTGGACCTGGTTCTATGACAAGCCCTCGGACATATTGGAACATACTATCGACAGAGGCATCCAATGCTTTGTACCCACAGGAGAGTACAGGACTCAAGGAGAGTGATGGTACAAGAAGACAGTTCTGCATTTCAATGGACGTGACCCAACTGGAGCGCCCTGTTTGGTCCTCTACCACGCTTCAGATATGTCAGTAGGGTTTCTTGGTGAAGGTCCTACGCCTGACACAGATGACAAGCAGGACAAATCATTCTTCGACTTTCTCCGGACATGGGGCGGCAAATGGATGTGGTCGGGCGCTACGAATGAGGGAGCAATAATCCTGTGGGTGGTGGATGCAATTTGAAATGGGACCGCAATCTGGGTAACAGATGGGTCCTATAAAAAGAAGTTGCCCCCTTCATCAGTGGAGCAGGGTGGATCATCTTCTGCACTGTGGCTAGGAAGAAGCTATGTGTCTCCTTCTTTGAACACTCACACAAAGCTGGATCCTATCGAGGGGAACTTCTAGGTTTATTGACCATACATGCACTACTGTCTGCTCTGGAGACTTTCTAGTTGCTACCTGCTTCTACTGGGAAGATATGCTGTGACAACCAAGGAGCACTATTCAAGTCGAAGGAGTGCTGACAATGGATCTCAGTGGGAGCCTCACAGGCAGACATCAAACGGGCTCTCCGTAATGTCAAGTGTGGCTTCAAGGCAAAGCTCCAGTACGAGTGGGTCCAATCCCATCAGGACCGCTTCAATAGATGACACCACCTTTCCCCCGAGCAACATCTCAACTGTTACTGAGATACCCTTGTCAAGGCGGCGGTGATGAGGAGCCTATCAACAACCACTGTCCCACGACAGTTACACCTTCCAAAAAAAGTGCAGCAGTTTTCATTGGTTCCCTGAAGCAAACTTCAAATGTGTCTAAAGATGTGTGATTCGCGTAGTAATGCACACTGTTGCAATGTTGTGTTCTGTTTCAATGATTGAAATTGAAATGTTGTCACCGCTCCCTGAATTTTCATTGTCACTGCCATGGTCCCACTTTGCGGACGACATGTCATCAAAGATCGGCGACAGGGTCGGTGCGCCGCCACCACTCTGTCAGCTGACATGCTGCATATTACTGCTTCTTTTTTCTGCTAGCCATTGATCCAATATTAGTTGGCTTTTGCCAAATGATATTGACACTGTATCATCTACATTGTATTCCAGTGTTGGGGCTTGCCAGAGGCAAAGTCTGTTGGGAGTTAAAACTCTGGGCTCAGGCCGGTCCGAGAGGAGTTCTGCGATGGGAGTTAAAATGGGGAATACGAGTTTTTATATATTTAAATGGGGGGAAGAACTTTGCGGAGTTCTAGAAAGTAATCATAACAAAGAAGAACAATAAACAAAAAGAGACTTCCTACAATCACTAGCGTTACACTATGGGAGCTTTGGAGGCTTCTAGCAATCTTCAAAGATACTCGGAGAAGTCCTAGAGCAGTTCATTTGAGGACAAAGTTACAAAGGAATCAACAAGTTACAATGGAATCATAACAAGCGATCCGTGAGCGAGGCCAGTGAGCAGCCGGGTGGTGTATTGGCGTAAAGTGCAGAATACACGGTTGTAGGTTCAAAACCAAAATTGAGCAGGAACCAATATGACCAAAGAAACTGTAATGAGCAAGACCACAGAGCAACTGATCGGGAAGACATGGAAGGTGTGGAAAGAGTTCCACGATTGCTTCGAGCCAGACAACGCCTTTGGAAATGACCATGGAGGATAAGCTGGTGAAGCTCAAACTCAAGAAGACCAATGATCCAAAGGGAATGCATGACTAAATTGCAGCCATTGCAGTCAAGTACAGCTGCATCATCAGCAAAACCAACCAGTACAAGACAGCCATCAGGGCAATAAAAATGCACTACTTGGATCTCATCAGATCATTTCAGAGCATGTACAAGATGGTAAACCATTGCAAGCCAACAATTGTGGAACTGTTGGCTTCCCTGCATAAGGCTTATTTGTTGGGCCCAAATGCTGGAAGAGGAAGCAATGCCAACGATGAAGATGATGGGAAGCCAACAGGTGTGGCACTGGGACAGCCTGAAGCATTTGCAAAAATATTTGCAAATAAGTGCTTCAAGTGTGGAGAGAAGGGCCACATGGCCAAAGATTGCCACAAGCTAGGAAACAACGGCAAGAATGACGGTGGAGATGGCAGAGGTGGTAATGGCAGCAGTAGATTCAAAGGCAGTTGCAACCATTGTAGAATAGAGAGGCACATGGCCCATCATTGCTTCAAAATCCAGAGTCAGATAAGTACAAAGGGGGCAACAATAAAGAAGGAACCGCTGATTTGGTTGAATTACTTGTTGCCAACATTGAAGAAGAAGAAAGCATTGGGGCTGATTTTTTACTCAGCAGCATGGAGGCAGCATGGAACAGGAGCTCAAAGATGCACAGGGTAAAAATATGCCCGATGGTTAGAGATTGAGGTCAATACCAATGAGTGGATCAGCAGTGCTGAAATTCAGGCGGTGGAAAGAAGTTCCATTCGGGCTACTAGGTATGTTGAAGTTCAAGTAGTAGTGCTAGCTAGCCTACCTCTGAAAGCCAAAAACCATTACTGAGTAATGATTTTTTTAGTTATCACATATCGTATCAGAGGTCAACTTCTCAGTAATGATTTGATATGACTACTGTAGTAATCATTTTTTGAACACTCCAGTAAAAATCTACTACTGCTACAGTAGTAGTAAATCACCGCCCAGGTTCCACTGAGTGTAACACTGCAGCAGTAGTATACTACAATTAAATATAGAACACTGCTTCTATTTTACTAGTATATGAACCTAAATATTATCTCTAAATAGATTACCAAGAGAATGAAATGTCATCGATAACATGATAATTAAATTTTTATTCAACTGGCTTATTGCTAACAACTCCACCCCAGGAGCAATCTCCAAGCCACGATCCCCCCACCCAAGGGTCACATGTTCTCCACCTCGGCCTTGACCTATTCATCCACCTTAGCTCATCCTACAAACGGGCCTCCTCCTGCCTCCCATGCCCAGTACCTTATCCTCCACCTCCTCCCGCGTCAGCTCCTAGCCTCTCTACTCTTCCCGTGCCAATTCCACCGCTGGTCGCCTCCACAGACAGCCTCCTCTGCCCCTTGCCCAACACTCACCTCCTCCTTGCCCTCGGTTGCGCCCGATACTCACCTCCTCCTCGCCCTTGGCCGCACCCGATACTCACCTCCTCCTCACCCTTGGCCGCGCCCGATACTCACCTCCTCCTTGCCCTTGGCCGCGCCTGATACTCACCTCCTTCCACCGCCTCCCCACACTTACCTCCTCCACTGCACCATGCTCACCTCCTTCTTGGGAGAGTTCGCTGAGTGACAAGGTTCCTCGGCTGTACCTACCGTGTCCACTTCCCTACGCCCGATACTCACCTCCCGCGCCGCTGATTCTCAGATCTCCTGCCAGCACCTGGTGATACTCACCTTTGCCAGCGCCTGATGCTAGCTGCCTCCGCCCGCCTCCACCTGTCCTGTGAGTAAAAAGGGAACAGGATGGAATATAAGAGTGAGTTGAAACTCTACTCACCTGACGCCATTCCCCTACACTCACTTCCCCTGACACCGCCTCCCTACACTCACCTTATTGCCTGCACCTTCCCACGCCGGCTCTTCAAATCCACCGCCGCCGCCCATTCCTTGCCTCCTCTGCCACCACTGGCTTGCCTCCTCCTCGCCCCATACTCACCTCCTCCCGCCAGCACATAATACTCACTCACTAACCTCACCCTCCGCCAATCCTGCTCGATGCCGCCTCCACCCTATTGACGCCGCCCATTGGCGCCACTTACCTTGTCTTTCGCTCAAACTTCGCCCGCTCATCGCATCAGCCCAAAAAATGCCCTCCTCCCACTTCCTCAAATACTCACCTCCTCCCACCACCTCCCGATACTCACCTTATTATGTGCCCACTTTCCCCGCTCATCGCCTCTGCTGACAACTGCCTCTGCCTACCCACACCTGATACTATTGCCGATGCCGCCGACGCCGCCAGCGTCCAATACTTACCTCCACTCGCCACCCACTTCCCCCACTCATCGCCGACGCCTTCTCCACATCCACCAGCGCGCATTCATCTCCTCCGCCTGATCAATGCTGCCTCAACCCCACACATGCCCGATGAGGAATGTCACCTCCATCCACACCCAGTCTTGCCGTCCTCCAACTCCGCGCTTGTCTTCCAAACGATAAAATTGGAACAATAAAGGTGAGATGATTTTAAAGAAAAATATTACAATTACATCATTTGTAATAAGGGTGTCAATTTTTTGCCGCGGTCGCAGTATTGCGGGATCTAGGCTGCCCACCTGGAATATGCAGTCAAAAAATTGACATCCTTTACAAAAAAAACAAGACAGAGTAACTTACATTATATTGGTCGGGGGAAGACCTTGTTGGGAGGGTGTAGGATTGAGCCACCCGAGGTGATGGCTTGTTGTTGGTCGAGTAGATGTTGACGTTGATACTATTGGCCAGCGCGCTGCGCTTGAGTGCTGGTAACACAGCCCCTGCCGCACCGCGATGACTAAAATACAGTGCAGTGGTAACGTACCAGGACCTATCTCTGGCATGGATGGATGGCGCGCGCCAAGATGCTGGGCGATGCAATTGGCATGGTGACGAAGGACAAAGGAGTGACGAAGGATGGTGTCAATTTTTGTGTGGTTGGCATGATTCGTTTGGATTGAATCGGCCATTTCATTTTTGCGGCTAATTGCTCTAGTCAAATCCTTGCTGAGAAATGATTGACTCTTACTGAAACACTATTAAAAATGGACCAAAAAGATTGTTATTTTGTTGTGTCTTTGATCAATTATAAAATTGATCAAAAACTAATACTTATCTACTGTTACGGTATTATTATATGATTTATTAAGTACAAATGTACCTAATTATATCAATAATCTTAAAAATGGGACGAAATGTACAAATATACATAAACTAGATAGTAACATATTATTGCAATATAGTAAGATATTATTAATTCTTAATACTAACATACTGCTAGTAATGACCGGACGTAACTAATAATGATGCAGATTTTTGGATTGATAAAAAATCATTACTCAGTAGTCATAATCACTGCTGGGTAATAACATATGATTGATAGTTACGGATTTTGGCTTTCAGAGGTAGTGACTGTGGGAAATCATCTGCTGTGCCTGCCAAGATGCAAGAAGTGGGCCTTGAAGTTCCTGATCGCTACCTCTGCGGCATTGCGCCGATGACACCCCGGTAACACAAGCTCCATATCCATTTGATACTTGTCGTGTATGATGGACTTCATAGAGTCTGAGACCTCATTGTTCAAGATATGCTTTTTGGGGATAATGCCTGTCCGTTTCAGGCGCAGCATCAGAGTGCCGCACACCCTTGTGAGTTCTTGATCCTTGCGACTGCTGAGTGATTCAATAAGGATGTAATTACAGTCTATTTCACCATAATGATGATGTATTTGTTGCTTTGTTAAGGGCGGGTTGGGAACTGACCTGTTTGGTCAGAGAAGACCGTTTTGCTGATGTTGTATACCTTGGCATATACATTGCGCACTTTCTTGCCTTGTAGTGTCTGTGTGTTTGCACTCTCGAGCGGGTTGGGCTTGGGCTTGGTCGACCTGACGTTTTTTTCTTGCCGGGTTCATGTGGCCTTTTGGAGTTTCTGCGGTCTTGGGATAGTACTTGGAGATATTCCGCTTGGTTAGGATCAGCCATCCTGTGTAATTGCCTGCTTTGACGGCCTTCAGCCATGTTGACTTTACTGGATATCCACATACCGTATGCATCCACTTGATGGCCTCTTCTGTTGATGGAAAATCATATACAATATTTGCCTGTTGCAAGTGCTCCTTGGACTTCTTGGTGGGCCATCTTGGTTGCCATTGACCTTTGTTTTGCATGAGTGGTATGTGGTACCGCCCGCGTTCATCCCTCTTGCCGATGAGTATGACCCTGCCCTTACATGTAATCAGTATACATCTTCTTCCCTGTAGACCAAAATTCCATCTTTGGTAAAAATGGATACGTTACCATCATCAGATGTCTTCCCCACGTTTATCAATGATGTGGGGAATTCTTCAAAAGTATCTGCCTCTGCTACTTTCTTTGAGAGGACTTGGAACGGCAATTGGTAACGTATTTGCCATTATACATGCCTCCATTTGCGACCCCCACTGTCTTGATGGATATCCTCAGGTTTGGGAGCCCTAACCTGATTCTGTCTACCTTGCTGAGGTAGTGCCTGTTTGCTCCTGAGTCGCACGCCATCATTGTTGCATCATCCACTCTGTTAAATATCACCACCATTGGTTCCTTCTCAAAACGCACTTGATGATTGTTGCAGTTGAACCTTCATACTGCTGTGCCCATCGTCCTCCCAACATTCCGTCTCTTCTGCAACAGTGTGAGTTGTAACTTTGTCTATGCTTTATGTGATGAATCAATGGTTATCTTGCATACATTAGTGGTGTTATTTTTGGCCACGACAGTGCACTCATCCTCTACTTTATCGATATACAAGTTGATGATGCCATTATCGTCCAACTTTGCTGCCAGTTGGTATTTGCACAATCTTGCCTCAAATTTGCGTTGGCAACGCTTGGCCACCTTTAATCTGAAATTGCTGTTGTAATTGCTGTTGTTTATTGTGTCAGTTTAACACGGATTTGCTTATAATTCTGCTAATTGAGAGTAAGCATTACTGATTTCCATGTAATAAGGGTTAGTATGTTTTAATTTACCACCCCATTTTACTTTGATCCACTTTCCTTCATCCTTGGTCAAACCCCCACACCGTCATTCAGAGCAGGCATCATACTTTTTATACTCGATGCCGATCTTTTTGCGTACATACTCTGGCCTCCAACCATTCCAATTCTTGTTGTAGTTGCATTTGCTGTGCAGTACGTTCTTTGGTGGCCTGTGCCTGAATCCGTTGCCGCTAAACTTCTTGCAATATTTGCATCCCATCAGGTTCTTCTCCCTGATGTTGTCCTTCTCAGTACCTCTCTTCCTCCTGGTGGACCAACGTGTTGATTGCCTGCATGGTGGTGGGGAGGACAAGAGCAAAGTAGACAGTGATGGAGAACGGTGGTGTCGCGTCTCCTTCTTTTTGCGCTGTTCCCTGCGTGCCGCTGTCCCTTTGCTGTCTGTTGTTGTTGCTGCATTTGTGCTTTCCTGCGACAAATCATCTGAGTAGTAGTGCTCGCTGGGCAAGTGCTGTACCAACTGCTGCAATCGTGTAATGCCCTGGTTGACCATCCCGGCCATTTCTGCTGGGGCTTTAGCGGTATGCTGATCCCTTGCTTTGTTCGCTGCTGCAAGGATCTTGAGGATGGCCTTGATGGAGTCATTGTCATGGATATGATTATATTTGAACTGCTCCTTGTTTGTGTGGTGGACGATGCTAATTTTGTTTCCCCCCATTTATTGCGCCGCCAATTCAACGTTGGCTAGAATAACCACCGCCTTCAGATCATCATGGACAACCAGTCTATATCCCTGCAATTTTTCTGCCACTACCGCAAATTGATCAACGTTGATGGCAACAGTTTCTCTGAAGTTGAACATCCTGCCTGCGATGCCGACAAACTGACGTCAGATGGTTATTGCTTCCAGCCGCTCTACTCCCTCTGTGATTACGGTAATAAATTGATGCAATTGGTAATCGTCTACTGTTTTGAAACCATTGCTGTCAGGGGAGCGCATGATTGGATTTGTAATTGCCTTCCCGACTGGTGCCATAATCCCTGCAGCAATACCTTCCTTTACTCCAATGGCTGCTAGGCAGAAGATGTTCTGGTGGTCTGCTTTGTCTTGCACATCAGAGAGAGTTTCTATTTCTGGCACGAACATGACTGATGCCATGCTGACGGCTTCTACGGCAGCCTTTGATGCCACGAGAACTTCCTTCCATTTGATGCTGATGGTGCTCTTGAATTTTGTGAACGTATTGGGCATTTTGCTGATGAGCCCTTTCATGCCGTCGCTCGAGTCCTCAAACAACTGCTTTTTGAGGACGCGTGCAATCTGGACTGTGAGGGTTTTGGCATTGTTGTACGCGAATCCTTTGATCTTGTTCTTGTGGAGCAGGAGCTCCACCATTTCTGCATGGACCCTTGTCTTTGCATCCGTCCATACATGGAATAAAGCCCCGCCGTCCATCGTTAGTAGGATAACTACAGAACATGTGCTATCATTATTAGGATGATAGCCATGCCGATGAACTATTATCCTAATTTATGATGGTTGTGGCTCATGTGGCTTGCACACGAACTTGCATCTAGGTACTTGCACCTAGTCTGGCTGCAGTCGGGACCCCTCTAGGGCTCAAACTAGGCTAGCTAGATCTGGTTCTAGATAGCTCAAGGATTAACCTAATCCTTGAGCAATCTCAGATAATCACACCATCATAAGTGCTCTAGTGTTAGAATGTTTATGCTGCTGCTGCTACTTTGTTTTGTTCCATCCGTAGCATTTCCAAAACTATGTACGGTGACAAGAATTCCTTTCAGATCGG
>JALLOZ010006488.1:0-12618 GCA_036939875.1 Thalassiosira pacifica
TGGACAATGTGAACCAATCCTGAGTAGCAGGATGCAGTCATGTAGCTGACTACATTTAGATTATAATAATATAATTTATTCTTCACAACATTGTCCATTGCATGGTTGCATATCAAGTCCTCAAAATCAGTGGAGATATTACAAGTTACAGCAAGGCTAGCGCTACCTAGCACTGCAGTACAACCAAAACTACATCTTTGCACATGGACAATGTGAACCAACCCTGAGTAGCAGGATGCAGTCATGTAGCTGATTACATTTAGATAATATTATTATAATTTATTCTTCACAATATTATTCATTATATGGTTGTATACCAAGTCCTCAAAATCAGTGGAGATATCATTCTTGTCTGTAGCAAGGCTAGCGCTACCCAGCATTGTGGTACACCCAAAAGCTACATGTTTATACACGGACAATGTGAATCAACCATGAGTAACAGGATGCAGTCATATAGATGACTACATTTAGATTATAATATTATAATTTATTCTTCACAACATTATCCATTACATGGTTATATACTAGGTCCTCACAATATATAGAGCTGTTATTCTTGTATGCAGCAAGGCTAGCGCTACCCAGCATTGTGGTACAACCAAAATCTACATTTTTACGTGGACGATGTGAACCAACCCTGAGTAGCAGAATGTAGTCATATAGATGACTATATTTAGATTATAATATTATAATTTGTTCTTCACAACATTATCCATTGCATGGTTGTATACTAGGTCCTCAAAGTATATGGAGCTGTTATTCTTGGCTGCAGCAAGGCTAGTGCTACCCAGCGCGGTACAATCAAAAGCTACATCTTTGCACATGGACAATGTGAACCAACCCTGAGTAGCAGGATGTAGTCATGTAGCTGACTATATTTAGATTATAATATTATAATCTATTCTTCACAACATCCATTACATGTTTTTATACTGGGTCCTCAAAGTCAGTGGAGAAATCAGCTACAGCAAGGCTAGTGCTACCCATCACTACGGTACAATCAAAAGCTACATGTTTACACATGGACAATATGAACCAACCCTGAGTAGCAGGATGCAGTCATGTAGCTGACTATATTTAGATTATAATATTATAATTTATTCTTCACAACATCCATTACATGTTTTTATACTAGGTCCTCAAAGTCAGTGGAGATATCAGCTACAGCAAGGCTAGTGCTACCCAACACTATGGTACAATTAAAAGCTACATCTTTGCACATAGACAACGTGAATCAACCCTGAGTAGCAGGATGCAGTCATGTAGCTGACTACATTTAGATTATAATGTTATAATTTATTCTTCACAACAATATCCATTACATGGTTGTATACTAGGTCCTCAAAGTATATGGAGCTTTTATTCTTGGCTGCAGCAAGGCTAGCGCTACCCAGACTTTTAGGTTTCCGCTGCAGGGGTCAAAGAGATACAAATTTTGTTCAAATATCATGATACCACAATGAAGGCAAATCTGAAGACAAGTAGACTTGCATTGAACCAGTACCTATCATCCAAGCTTTTCATCATGCTTAGCAATGAAGATATTTGGTCTGCTAATGGCTTCCCATCATGATGCATGATTGGAGTAACATAGAGATCTATTTGGCTGGTATACACTGTCAAAAGTCATGAGGAAAGTCATCAGTCAATGTGTACCCTTGCGTTAAGTGATTTGGCAAATGATATGTGCACCGGATTCAGCGACATGTTGTCCAGCACATGAGGATATTTTTGGGATTCGCCAAGACGCTCAAGCATTGGGGCAAGTACGTATTCCTGCACTAAAAGACATGTACTCAGTCTTCTTGTCTAATATTCCCACATCTAAGTAGGTACTCCTATATAAAGGGCTCTTCATCTTGATGATTATTGCCTTCTTTACCAAAAGATCTTCAGCAAGATCCAGGGCTCAGCATATTTACGTATGTATATAGGTAAATAATAATATGTTTTTTTAAAAAAGCTTGCCCTGTCTATAAACTGGTCATAAGCTGGTCAAGAACTAGCAACAAATTGTCCCACATTTTTATATTGTTGCACATAACAAATTATTTGTTTCACAAACTGTCAGCAAACCATCTATAAACTATTAAGTTGAGAGTCAAATCTACTGACTCTTGACATGTAGGCTTTGAATATCCGCGGAAGAAGATCATGGGCATGGGTTGGTGAACTCTCTTGGATTGATATCACATTTGAGAGGGAGTGTTGAGTTAGGTTCCAATAGGAGGCTAGTCCCAACAAGCTATGAGTTATCCCATTCGTGGAGTACTCCCAACTATTGGTAGTTTTTGTATTGTGTGGCTAGCGCTTTCCTGGTAGGTAGGAGTCGCCACCATATTTTGTCTAGTTGTAACTAGAGGTATCTTTTGATAGAAGACATTTTTCCAAAGGTATCTTTTAAAAGAGATCCTCCAGGGATCGTCTATGCTTTCAACTCAAGACAAAAGCATGACAGGTTGTGATAAGTAGCTACCTAGCTACTTATCTACCTCAAAAATAATCATAATCCGAATGTTATGCCAACATCAACTTCATCGTCTATTATCTCCATCGCTGAGCAAAGTGCAACTGCTTCAACGGCTCCTTTTCAATGCCCAGACCCCTGCCATCACTTGTTTTACAACGACAGCTTTTAAGTAATGCTGATGTATCTCCATCGACCAAATAATCGGAACGAAGAATGGCTTGTTCGTGCTCTTTCGTCTTGGTCACTACCCAAAGCTTTGCACTGTGTGA
The DNA here is from genome assembly GCA_036939875.1 of Thalassiosira pacifica. Lineage (NCBI taxonomy): Eukaryota > Bacillariophyta > Thalassiosirophyceae > Thalassiosirales > Thalassiosiraceae > Thalassiosira > Thalassiosira pacifica. The sequence continues at coordinate 2,740 of JALLOZ010006488.1, forward strand.
ATGTGAATTTCCCAGGATCAAAATGAATGGCGAGCGCTGGAAGCACCTCACCTACCGGTCAAATATATAGTGCTGTGGGAAGATGGCCGACCGATAGCGTTGAAGCAACCACATATGCAATGTGAGCGACAGAGACCGTTGGACGATTCGGTGTTGATCTCGAATCGCGGCGGACCTTGGGCGGCGATGAGAGTTCCTCAATAACTCGATTCGGTGATGCAATTCTACTCAGTATTTTCGAATTATTGTCTCAATCGCCACCATCTCTGAACAATCCCCAATGCTGTTCTACGTAGCGGTTACATCGGATGCTCTGGGGAGAAGGAAGAGGTACTGTGGTACAATGACATGGGGAGGGGACGGCACAGGTCGCCGCGACAGCGAATTTGACAATGGTCTCGAGAGCGCTATTGCTATCGCCGGTGGAAGGATAGATCACGAATTCTGACGCTCAGAATAGGAGCGAATGAGAGCGGAAAGGTCTCGTGGAACAAAACTTTAGACTAGCTATCTATGGATTCCCCGACCCCGATACCGCAACTAACAGGGACGCCATGCAACTAAAACATCGCCAAAAGACAAACACCCATCCCACCAAAAACCCACAAACAACAACCAACCACAGGTAGCTAGGATATAGATACTGCTAGTCTGGGCTTGGGCAATCGGTTCACTGATTGATTGCCTGATCTTTTGGACAAAAACATCTGATACCTTGGTGTCCACCACCAAAGCATCTTTCATTGAAGTAAATCATGCCATCAAGGCAAAAAGAAAGATCAGGTAAAAGATGAATCTTACATAAGAATTTATGCTGATCCACAAGACAAATTAGGTAATCTGGTACAGTGTCAAACGTCATGCCACATACACAATGGGTACTGTAGAACTGCGTACAGGGCATATTCTGAAAACATGCACCCCTGATTTCCCAATTGACATGACCCCCCAATTCCTCATAATAGGTCCAAAGACATAAATTTGTTCATTGGGAAAAGTAAAATCCCTCCAGATTCATGTGCCCCCCATTTCTCAGATGTGTCTGAAGTCAAAAATTTGTTGATTGGAAATCCCCCTCAAGCAGCAATGTACTTTTCTGCCTCCCTCTCGAACGCCCCCTCCACCTGCACCAACCCCTGCACGAACGGATGATCCGCACACTGCGCCTTCAAAGCCACCAAATACTTTTCGATCTCACTTGGCTTCCTCCCCAAATGCTGACTGACCGCCACCAAGTTCACCAACGTGTCCGCGTCGGCCTGCCCGCCGAATTCTTCCGACACGGCCTCCTTCAGGTTATTTTCCGCGGCCTCGTACTTCCCCCCGACCGTGTTGGCGACCGCCATGCAGTTCAACAGCATCAACGAAGGGCCGTACTGTTCGGACAGTCCCCCCAAGAGGTGGACCGCATCGTCGGAGCGGCTGGAACCGCTGGCGATGGCCAAGTAAGCGGTGGTGAGCTGGGCCAGTATGGAATCCTCGTCGGCCTGCTTCAACAAGTTGAGTGCGTCATTGGCCAGATCGAGACGGTCGATCTTGATGTAAATTTGAATGCACATTGCCAGGTGCTCCATGGTGAGTCCGAGGTGGACGCACTGCAATGCCTCCCTCAGCATGTTGGCCGCGAGAAAGACGTGGGAGGCGGTGAGCTGCAGCGACGTATTTCCAGCTGCCTCGGGGATGGCCAATAAAGCCTTCATATTTTCAACCACTGATCCATCATAACTCAACTCCACACCAAGCTTGACATTAGATTTGAATCAATCAACCCCTTGGCAATGTGATTCTACCTACTTTCTTCCACCATACTCAATCAGCAGTCAATCCAATATCCAATCAACCCCCATTCTCTGCTCATTCAACCAACATTCTGTTCCCACACCTTCCCACACTACCATCATCCCAATCAATCCCATCCCATGCCTTCTATATTCTCAATCAATCATCCCAATCAATCAATCTCTTCTATATTCTCAATCCCAATCAATCTCCTGAAAGAAGCTAAAAAGAAAAGAAAGCAGAGGCAGGCAGATAGTTTTTTATTAGTGTTGTGTTGTTGTTGTTGTTGTTGTTGTTGATGATGTGTCGAGCATAGCCATAGCCTGCTTCCGACAATAAAGGAAACGACGTGACATTCACGTGACACCTCGACAGACCCTCGCGCATCAACCTGGAGCTGGAGAGAATGCAAAGCACAGGCGGGCGATGTGCGATGTTAGTGTTAGTTTCCGTTTTTTGAGGAGGTGTAAAAATCAAAACAAATAATATCATATCATTATTAGTTCTTCTTACCTTTCGCTTTCGGCCTCCTCGTCGTCCTCGTCCCAATCTCTTGCTGATTGTTGATTCGAGTAATTTGTTGCTTGCTTGATGCGCATGCTTCCTGGGACGATTGATTTGCGTGCGTAGTGCGTATAGTAGTTGCGCAGTATCAACGAGTTCATCCTGATGGAGATTCTTGTTCGTCCGCGCGCAGCGATCTCTCGCTGCGGCCGCACCTCCTCTTTGTCGCTTTCGCGGTCATGGTGGTTCATGTTGTTGTCATGATTGTTTCCGCCCGAGTTCCGAGACCGTTAGTTCCGTCCGAGCGAGTTCAAGTTCGGCAAGCGAGAGCGAGAAGCGAGATAGAGGTTCGTTTGAGAACGCATGCTTCAGGTTTGACCTGGGTCCTGTTTGAGCGTGGTTTGAGTTTGAGCTAGCTTGATTGAACGTCCGGCGGTATTGTACGTAGTTAGGGCTTTTCACATCTTGTAGTTGGCGCGTTGGCGTGCCCGCCAAAAGCCATTGGCTGGTCGAGCCCAAACGGCCGATTTTGTGACCGATATGGACATACTTACTAGAAAAAAGCTACATATTCTGGGTACGTTTTTACTACAACGAGTTTAAACGCGCTCTTAGGGTCACTAAGACCCCTGTAATATATTTATTTGTACATATTCCTATCTATAGAATTACCAACATAAGTAGCGGGCAAAAACGAGGGCATCGGCTTTTGGCGCCTCCTTTCTCCGTTCGCTACGTACGAAATCTAGCTAGAGAGCGAGGTCGCTAGGGCTTTTTACAATGTACAAAGCCCTACCTAGATAGCTAGATATCGTACGTACGTAGCAAACGATGATGAGAAGAGTTCCCTCGGCTATCGTCTGCCTAAAATCAAGAGCTTGGCCACAAAAGATTTCTTTTTGACCCCTCACATAGGAGTCAGTACAATCATTGGCATTGCTCCGAAATTATTGTGCCAGAATCGGCCATCAAACTTGCAAAAATGCCTCCTTTTAGATATTTGTACGTAGGAATACAATACGAAAATGCATGAGCCTGGGCGGGCCAGCCTAAAATGTCAAACTTGGAAAGCCAAGAGTTGACTTGGCTAAGTTATCACCAAGACTCTCAAGACCCTCGAGATTCTCAAGATTCTCAATCACTCTCAAGACTCTCACAAGACTCTCAAAACTCTCAAGACTCAAGAGGCTGAAAGGGATATTGACATAAACTAAAGGGCCACAAGGGCTGGCAGGTTGTACAGATTCTTGTACGGATTCCAAGGGTACACGAGAAGCGCGGGTGAGTACATTATTTGGGCTTGTTGTATGCGATGCATTATTTGGGATTGTGTGCAATATTTACCACTTGGCTGAGCAGAGTTGTCACATTAAAGTCACTTGCATTATATTTCATGCTGTAACTTATACCACAGTAGTATTGCTCAGAAGACATTGTTTGCTACCCACAAGGGCTCAGGGGTTGTGCATACTCTTGTACGGGTTCCAAGGGCACATGAAAAGTGCTGGTGAGTAAGGGTGAGTGTATTGTTTGGGTTTGTATGCAATACATTAATTGGCCTTGTGTGTGATATATTATTTGGCCTTGTGTGTGATATATTATTTGGCCTTGTGTGCGATACATTATTTGGGCTTGTGTGCAATACATTATTTGGGCTTGTGTGCAATACATTATTTGGGCTTGTGTGCAATATTTACTACTTGGTTGAACAGAGTTGCCACATTCCAGTCACTTACCTTCCATTTCCTACTGTTACTTGGGTCCCTGACCCTGACCCTGACCCTGACCTTGACTCTGCCAACGTATGTCTACCCCCATCTTCTCGCCATTTTGCCGCAGATATTTTTCGGCCGTTGAGAAGCGCAGTGTTGAGTGTTGAGCAGTTTCGGGGGCGCCCCCCAGTCTATCCCAATCAAACCAGTCCCATCGTCTCCACAGTTTTGTGACTGATTGAGTGTGACAATACCTGCATATGTACCTAGCTATGCACATACCTACTTACCTACCTATGTGCTGATTGCCGTGTACTCATCAGCTTCATGGCAATCAAACATATCCATGATTCAGAACGACTGAGATTTGGGCAGGAGTGATGACTCGTGACTGATGGTTGATGATCTGGGACTGAATATGATGGGATCCATACTTCTTCCTGATCTGGCAAAACCCTTGGTCCTGCAAAAACAAAGAGCTGACTCAACTCAAGCTCATTGATACCAAGAGGATCTCAGAAGACTCTCAAGACTCTCAAGACTCTCAAGACTCTCAAGACTCTCAATACTCTCAAGACTATCAAGAGCTGAAACAGATGCAAAATAATATGCCACAATGCTCACCTTTGACAGCTCCTATCACAATGATGCAATGGGCATGGTGAAAATATATAGCATGGAACAGACATTACATTGGTGTAAATCAAGGGGCTCCAATGAGCTAATAAACTTGTGTACATATTATGGTTGGTAACAAGACTACTCCAACTTTAGTGCAGAATCAATTGAGATTTTGAGATGGTGCTGTCTCTTTCTTGTTGCTTGCTGCACCTGAATGCGCAATGCATTGGCGGAAGGATTTCGACTTGAATTTCTCAATGTGATGTTGTTCTGCCATTGTTGGGGCAGAAAATATGCTCTTTGATTTTTGTGTGGGAGGTCCTTCATGAGGAGGAGATGTAGAAGATGCGGGGTTGCTGGTACGTTCTCTCGTGTTGCCCATAAATGCTTCACGGATCAAGTACCGCAGCTGGCCAAGCACATCTGGAGTCTGCTGTTTCATTTTGGCACACTGCCCAGGGGATCCTCCTTTTCTCTGGAGAATTTCATCTCAAAAGAGATCTTGATTTGCAGGGAGGTGTATGTTATGTCCATCCTGCAAGCTGTGCCTCTACCTTGGACGATGCTCCACAGGTGAGATGCTATGGGCATGGGTGGTCCACCACTGTAGGGGTGGAAGATATGATGAAGTGTTCTGGAAATCCCTCACAAGGAGGAGATGTTGCAGGTGTGGGCTTGTTGGTGGTGGTATGTCCTGCCCTTGTGCCGCCCGTAAATCCTTCAGGGGATCCAGTACCGCAGCTTCCCAAGTGCATCTGGAGTCCGCCTTAGCACGCCCTGAGTCACCGGGTTACACTGGTTGGAAGGAGTAAAGAAGAAATTGATCCAATGCAGTCTTCATCTGCATTAATATTTTGATTTTGTAGAAATTGTAGCTCATTGTTGAAGATAAGTTGCTCATTTTGCCCAGGTGATTTCTTGCCTGGTTGTAGTTGGCAGCACCACCTGTTGATGCAGTTCATTCTTTTGCTTCCAAAGGCAGAAAAAGGTGGGCTTATAATCTGATATTCCTTACAGCAGAGGCTCACAGAGCCCAGTTACAGTAAATGATCGCAGAGCTCAGTTACAGCTGAGACTTAAAGAGCCCAGGTAAAGTAGATGCTCACATAACCAAGTTATAGCAAGAGGCTGGCAGAGGCTCGCATAGCCTAATTACAACAGAGACTCACATGGCCCAGTTACATCAGAGTCTGTCAGATTCTCATGGAGCCCAGTTATAGCAGCAGCAGACTTGGATAGATGCTCGAAGCTCAAACTTACAACAGAGACTCACAGAGCCCAGTTACAATAGAGGCTATTGCACTTACAGAGACTAGTTACAACAGAGTCTAGCAGAGTGGCTCACATAGTCTAGTTACAATTGAGACTCACAGATCCCAATTATAGCTAGGATTTACACAGACTAGGTACAATAGAGGCTCATAGAGCCCAGTTACAGCAGAGGCTGGTACATGTTCACAGAGCCCGGTTACAATAGAGGCTCACAGATCCTAGTTACAATTACAACAGATATGATCATAGAGCTTAGGAGTATAGAGTAACCCATTGAGGACCCTTCTTGTCTTGTATCTTCAATGTGATGGTTGCTGCTATTGTCAGAGAGGGGCTCCGCTAGGTTCCTGGACCGGAGACACCAAGGCGTGGGTATGACAGAAAGATCTGGTCTTTTATGGTCATCTTATGGTCGTGCATGGGGTCAAGATAGCCTAGGTATCCCCAAAATGCTCATGCCTGGAGACATTATTGAGCCTCAATGGACACCAAGACATGCGTAAATATAGAGACCCAGCTTATCAAGTCCCCCTAGCATACCAATGATGGATGTACAACAGGTGGAGACAATTTTCTAAGTGAATTTGGGCTTCAACCGGCTGTATGGCTTCAAGATACCCTAGTTATACCCAAAATGCTCAGTATGGAGACATTTTTGAGCCTCAATAGACACCAAGGCATGCATAAATATGGAGACCCAGCTTGTCAAGCCCCTCTAGCATGCTAATAATGGATATACAATGGGTGGAGACAATATTCTAGATGAATTTAGGCTCCAACTGGCTGTATATGGCTTCAAGATGCCTTAATTAGCCAAAAAATGCCCATATCTGGAACATTATTGAGCCTCAATGAACACTAAGACATGCATAGATATAGAGACCTAGCTTGTCAAGTCCCCCTAATGTGCCAATAATGGATTTACAATATGTGGATTATTTTTGTAAGTGAATTTGGGCTCCAACTGGCTGTATATGGCTTCAAGATACCCCAGTTAGCCCACAAATTCCCATATAGCACGGATGAATGTATTATGTAGCCTTTGTCGACCATTGCCACAGACACCAAATATACCCTAAGGTAAATAAATGCTCTCCTGCAAGTATTTTACATACCAATCCAAGTACAACCTACTATTAAGGCAATGTTTGCATTGTTGGTATGTAATCATTAAGTATTTGTATGTACTATGTGGTAGAGTAGAAATATCTTGTTGTTAGCTACTAGCCAAACCTTGGTGGCTCTTTGCACGCCTAAAACATGGCCACCGGATGCATGTTGAGAAAAATAAATGATCACCCGCAAGTCTCAATGCAAATACCTATCCAAGTGCAACTTATTATACAGGTAATATTTACATTGTCGGTGTGTAAAAAATTAGCCCATGCAGCACTACTATCCAGCGCAAACACACAGCCAAAATCTACATTTTTATACACGGACAATGTGAACCAACCCCGAGTAGCAGGATGCTGTAATATAGCTGACTGCATTTAGATTATATTATCATAATTTATTCTTCACAACATTATCCATTGCATGGTTGTATATCAAGTCCTCTAAATCAGTGGAGATATCATTCTTGGCTGCAGCAAGGCTAGCGCTACCCAGCACTGCAGTACAACCAAAAGCTACATCTTTACACATGGACAATGTGAACCAACCCTGAGTAGCAGGATGCAGTCATATAGATGACTACATTTAGATTATATTATTATAATTTATTCTTCACAACATCCATTACATGGTTGCATACCAGGTCCTCAAAGTCAGTGGAGATATCAGCTACAGCAAGGCTAGCGCTACCCAGCACTACGGTTCAATCAAAATCTACATGTTTACACATGGACAATGTGAACCAACCCTGAATAGCAGGATGCAGTTATGCAGATGACTACATTTAGATTATATTATTATAATTTATTCTTCACAACATCCACTGCATGTTTTAATACTGGATCCTCAAAGTCAGTGGAGATATCACCTACAGCAAGGCTAGCGCTATCCAGCACTACGGTACAACCAAAAGCTACATGTTTACACATGGACAATGTGAATCAACCCTGAGTAGCAGGATGCAGTCATGTAGCTGACTACATTTAGAATATAAAATTATAATTTATTCTTCACAACATCCATTGCATGGTTGCATACCAAGTCCTCAAAGTCAGTGGAGATATCGGCTACATAAAGGCTAGCACTACCCAGCATTGTGGTACAACCAAAAGCTACATATTTACACATGAATAATGTGAACCAATCATGAGTAGCAGGATGCAGTCATACAGATGACTATATTTAGATTGTAATATTACAATTTGTTCTTCACAACATCCATTGTATGGTTGCATACCAGGTCCTCAAAGTCAGCGGAGATATCATTCTTGGCTGCAGCAATGCTAGCGCTACCCAGTACCCAGAACCACAGTACAACCAAAAGCTACATATTTACACATGGGCAATGTGAACCAATCATGAGTTGCAGGATGCAGTCATGTAGATGACTGTATTTAGATTACAAAATTATAATTTATTCTTCATAACATACATTGCATGGTTGCATACCAGGTCCTCAAAGTATATAGAGCTGTTATTCTTGGCTGCAGCAAGGCTAGTGCTACCTAGCACCGTGGTGCAACCAAAAGCTACATATTTACACATGGACAATGTGAAAGTAGGATGAAGTCATGTAGATGACTACATTTAGATTATAACATTATAATTTATTCTTCACAACATCCATTGCATGGTTGCATACTAGGTCCTCAAAGTCAGTGGAGATATTGGCCACAGCAAAGCTAGCGCTACCCAGTGCCATGGTACACCCAAAAGCTACATATCTGCACATGAACAATGTGATCCAATCATGAGTAGCAGGATGCAGTCATGAGGCTGGCTGCATTTAGATTACAACATTACAATTTCTTCTTCACAACATCCATTGCATGGTTGCATACCAGGTCCTTGAATCATATGGAGCTGTTATTCTTGGCTGCAGCAAGGTTAGCGCTACCCAGCACCGTGGTACAACCAAAAGATACATATTTACACATGGTCAATGTGAATCAACCCTGAGTAACAGGATGCAGTCATGTAGCTGACTGCATTCAGATTATGATGTTATAATTTATTCTTCACAACATCCATTGCATGGTTGCATACTGGGTCCTCAAAGTCAGTGGAGATATCGGCTACAACAAGACTAGTGCTACCAAGCACCGGGGTACACCCAAAAGCTACATATTTGCACATGGACAATGTATCAACTGAAGAATCAGCATCAGCTGTAGAATCAGCATCAGCTGTAGAATCAGAATCAGCTGAAGAACCAGCATGACTGAAGAATCAGCATCAACTGAAGAGTCAGAATCAGCTGAAGCATCAATGTCAACCAAAGAATCAGCAACATTTGAATCATCATCATTGGCTGATGTTGAAGCATCAGTGTCATCTGAAGAATCAGCACCAGTTGAAGAATCAGCATCAGTATCAGCTGAAGCATCAGCTGAAGCATCAGTATCAGCTGAAGCATCAGTATCAGCTGAAGAACCAGCATGAGCTGAAGCACCAGCAACATTTGAATCATCATCATCAGCTGAATCATCATCATCAACTAAAGAATCAGCATTGGCTGAATAATCAGCATCAGTTGAAGCATCAGCACTGGCTGAAGAATCAGCATCAGCTGAATAATCAACATCATCTGAAGCATCAGTATCAGCTAAAGCATCAGCATCAGCTCAAGAATCAGCATCAGCTCAAGAATCAGCATCAGCTCAAGAATCAGCATCAGCTGATATTGAAGCATCAGTATCAGCTAAAACATCAGCATCAGCTGAAGAATCAGCAATACTTTAATCATCATCATCAGCTTCAGCTGAATAATCAACATCAGCTGTAAAGAATCAGCATCAGCTGAAGAATCAGCATCAGTTGAAGAATCAGCATCAGCTGAAGAATCAGCATCAGCTGAAGAATCAGCATCAGCTGA
>JALLOZ010006518.1:0-13660 GCA_036939875.1 Thalassiosira pacifica
TACCATACAAGAAAAGTAGGACATTTTGTCCTACTATTCACGAGGAATAATACATTATATTTTCAATGTTTTACTGATCTTAGCTTTTTCTGGTTTTAACTTTTTAGGTGTTGACTACGTGTCGGTGCACGGTCTCGCTCTGTCGGTGGGCATTTCCCACTGCATCTTGTAAGGAATTTCCCTCTCCATTCCAATATTATTATTCAAGCGCCCCAAGCTCAAATCATGTCCCACTCATCAATTCACACGGAGTCCTCCCTTGGTAACAGGGGTTGAAGACTTAGAGTAGGCAGTGTCAGTCACGTTGGTGGTTTTGTCAGACTTGTGTTCCTTGTACAATTCTACAAGGGGGTCAAACCACTGATAGTTGTGTTCACTCCCAAATCTGGAAAAATCATAAAATGCCACTCTTTCCTTGAAGTAGGGCAAGGTCATGAGTTCGTCAGCATCGCCACCAAATTTTCCCAGTGCCTTTCTGATATGATCCATGGTCCCTGGAAGACAACGTAAGCATGGGATCTGAAAGATTTCACGGAATGCAAGGGCAAGATCTCCTCCGTTCCAAATTACATGAGTTTTGTTTGCAACAAGCTTTGTGATAGCATAACCCCCGTTCTCTTTCAGTTCGTCGTCAGGAATGTCAAGGAAGACTTGTTCATCCAAAACATCAATTGGGTCAGTGCTTTCCTCATTTTCTGCTCCAGGATTAAAATCAGTGGAGAACATATCCATGCGCGAATCTGGTGCGACCAAAAACAGATTCTCAAATACCTCCTCAGGGCTGTCTACATTTTGAGCCATGATACGGGTGACATAAGTTCCCATGCTGTGCGACATCATTGAAGTACTGATAGATGATTTGAACACATCTATTTTGGCAGCAAGGTGTCTCCCAGCATCTGGAGCAGCGTTATTTCGATCCTGTTCATATATCAATGATATATGTGTACCCCAATGGCTTCTCCAATTGATTGGGATCACAAGGTACCCGGTGTCTACACTGTGATTTTCGTTGAAATCATGAGCACCCATGAAAGAAGATTCTGGGTCGACAGTGACGCCATGGATATTGTATAACACATGGTCGATGCCACCTGTGTTGACAAATTTCTCCAATTCTTTTTTAAATTCTTCTGGTGAAATCAGCTCACCATAAATTCTATAAGCATAGAAGGTCCCAGCATCAGGACAATACTTGATGTTCTTCAAGAACTGCATTTGGCCTGCAGTATCATCACTGTGATAACCCCAGAAGTATTCAGATCCTTCCTTTGTGAGGTCTACATTGGTCACCATGAAAGGAATATCCTTTCTACCCTTGCAATGCGGGTGGCATACGAAATCCCAGCCACAAAAACCACTTGCACAATCATCGTCCTCGAAGCAACTGTTACCGTCTTCCAACTTGGGCGCACATGCGAAGTTGCTAGCGCATCGACCGCTCTGGCAATCAGAGTCGAACTTGCAGAGACAACCGTTTGCTCCCTGCCTGTTCCCGCTGTAACACACGTAGTTCCAGCTGCAGTTGCCAGTCTTGCATCCGCAGTTTCGGGAGCACCTATCACACATATCCTGCGTGGCCTTGCATCCCCACCAAGTGTCCTGCAAAAAATCTGGATAGGTGGGCTGATTACAAATTGAAGGGTTGGCTGTTCAAGAACACGGGTATTGATAGGACAATCCATGATGCAAGACACATGGTCAATGCCACTTCCACTTACGCTTACTTCCAATCCAAGTCCACTCCTCCTTCCTGATCCAACCTCTTCGGTGATACCCCTAGAATCAGCGGTAACCAAATACTTAGTGGTCTCCCCAACATCAGCCAACTGATTAACAAATAGTTCAAGGTTATCCAAAAAGAGAAATGTGTGAGTATGTAAGGTTAGAGGGAAAGGCAACAAACTTCATGATCTCTTACCTTATCATCATCTCCTCCAACTTCCAATTCTGTTACATCTCCAGGAGCCTGGTCAATCATATCTACCATTTCCTTATCCATCCAGCCATCCTTGCTGACATCACCCACATTAGGGTAGACCACTTGGCCTTGGCCGTCAATCTGCTCGTGGAGGAGCTGGAGGGACTCACCAGTGTTGGAGCTCTTGACCTTGGTCTCAGTGAGATCTGCGGCCGCAAAAGGGGACTGTATATCCACCATCAAGATGGCAGTTGCGGCAAATGCAAACTTCATGGAGAGGGGGCGAAAAGAGACTTTGGAGGGCTCTTTCCTGGGGCCAGGGTCCTTGGGGCTTAGACACCACTTGCTCATGGCAGACAGATACTTGGGACTCATGCTTGACATTGCTTGGCGAATAGATATATGTATTTCATTGAAGGTAGCCGTAGTGCCACGAAAAGGAGGCAGAGTGCAAAGTTGATTTGTGGTAGGATCAATAGAGGACCAGGAGATGGATTGCCATAGAGATATTAGCAATTGAGTTAGAAAAGGAATAGAGCAAGGCACTATTGATAATACTTGACACGTACCTTTTGGACCAATGAAGATACATAATATATGTTTCGTGATAAAGAGAATGAATGACAGATGTATCAGAATGCAGAACGAAAAGAGAAAGTCACAAAATCAGATGTACTATTAGAGAATAAACCAGATTGATAATACCTGTTGGCTTTTAAGTATGGTAAAAGGTACAATAGTTAATTGAACTTTTGTCCCGGGAAGATTATGGAATGAGATCAAGTAGACATCATAGGTAGTTTTTCTGGCAGTTCGCCACGCACGCACGGGCCACGGGCGGTAAGAAACGTTATCGTACTTCCGGCGTCTGTACGTTGTGTGCGTGCTAGTATTTAAACTTTCCTTTATCGCAAACTTTCTGTCATTCTAGTGCGAATTTTCTAGGGTTGGCTAGAGAATCCGCTTAGAGAGCGAAGGCATTTTTTTGCTTCAATATCTACGATAATAGCGGGCGGCGCAAACCTCATCGCCTTTACATATCAGCGCGAGTTTATTCCTACTCCGATAAAACCACGGTAGCTTTACTATTCCTCTGTGAACCGGCACTACCGAAGTTTGCTCCGCGCGGGTATTTTAGAAAAGGGGGCGTCCCCTTATTAATATTATTTTTTCTATCGTTCTAGCTAAAATGAGAGAAAGTTTCATTACTAGCGTGCCTTTCTCTTGGTCACACGAACTGAGGAATCAATACCATATCATTGCACAAACATGACGGGCGGCGGGCAGCAGCGCGCATTTCCTCACGTTTCACCTCCCGCCATCCAACCTACATACAGCCTGGCATTATGGGACTCCCGATCAAAAAATAGGAATGTGATGCTGCTATGCAGTTTAGGCTGTGTTAGAATTTACTAGCTTTAGCGTGAGCTCATAATCAGTGAATAACCTTAACCTAAACCCCAAAAAGGCTCTAGTTTTTGTCTTTCTGTTTAAGTACTGTATTTCACCGTATTTCAGTCTGTTGATTAAAAAAGCATGATGATAGCACCCAGCGTTACGGATTGATCCGTTCGTGTTTGTATGGCAATACGATGCATTTCACAGTATTCTTCAATATCACTGCAAAACAATGGACCCAGTTAGGCTGATGGATATCATCAGAACACCCTTTGCATTCTCTATGTAACCATATTCATCGGCCTAACTGGGTCCACGATGCCGATCTTAACTTTGCGTTCTCATTTAGCTAGCGAGCTACATACTATTAAGGTACGAATGTAGGTCGTATATCAAACTGTATAGCTGCTATAATGTGATGCCAAATACTTCGCTTCCATGATGTTATGTTTTTTTGCTATTTTTCGCAACAAGTGGCCACTGCACAAAAAGTGGCCACTGAAGTGTCACCCCCAAACCCTCCTTAGACCCCCCCTTGGTGGCAGCCCAGCCTAGGGGATTTTCGACCCTTCAGTAGCATCCTGCCATTTTCATAACTAAATTAGAGACGAAAATGATAAAAAGAGATCTAAGTCTGTCTAAAACCATTTAAATCAACATAACTAAATCTAAATCAATAAAAAAATCTAGATAGATTTTTAAAAAATTCAAATACATCACTGTTTTGGCCATTGTAGCAATTTGTCATGAGTTTCCAGGTCTTCAGGTGGAGATTCCTGTCAGTATTCTCACTTAGACCCCCCAATATTTTGCTGGGAATCGCCAAGAACAACCAAGCCAATTATTTTAGACCCCTGGGTGGGTGGGGTCTACTCTGTGGCAATTTACTGTAGGCCATGGCCCGGATCTTGTGTGCTTGCTGCTTCTCACCAACAAAAACAACTCCGACTGGATCTGACCACTTTGGCCACCAGGTGATGCTAGATGCCCTATCACAACAACGATGGCTGCTGATCAGTCTCTGGTAAATAATGATGAAAAGGAGAAGAACCGGACACAGCCATCTATAACACTGGCAATCGTCAAGGAGGCAGCTACACTAATGCAGTACAGAACTTATCAGTGCACTCATATATACCTGCAATGACATATCATGCAGTCTAGCCGTGAAGATTATGCAAGAAAATCTGCAATATCTTACAAGAAACAGATGCATTTCAGGGTCTCAATAACATTCTTCACTTGGGTGCAGGTTTCTGCTTTGCTGACAAAAAGCAAACATGATGGCAATCTAATGGGCTATCATGTCTTCAGTGATCACACTGAAACTGTGCCACCTAGCCATTACAGAGTAGTGGATCCGGCTGCTTTTGGGACTTGGGTATTGGCAAACATGTCATTGTCTCAAAATGATTGACTGGATCTCTTGGAAATGGTTTGCACTATACAACAGCTGACGTACATTCTCCATCAGCTAGAGGAGAAAAGGCAAGAAACGGTCCTACACTGCAAGCACTGTGGCGCTGTGATATCTCAAATGCGACATTTTTTCTCTGACGGAGGTTCAGGTCAGAATTCATTGCATGTCATTGATAGATTGGTCATGAAATATGCAAATATGATCACTCATACTTCTGCTTACCATAATATAATCCTTTATACAATACAAAAGAGGGTACTACCAAAGCATATGTCAATGAGCATGACATTGTTCACCAGACTGTAATGTTGAGAAAAGTGGATAATCACAGTGTTGTTTGTATTGGACATCCTAAGACAAGGGACAGCTGGTTTCATGGTTACTCGTGGGCCATGTCATACTACAGTATATGCTCAGATCACCTCTGGTGGAGTTTTTGAAGCATCAATGGGAGTGATGGCTGTGATCTGGGTTGCCCCCGTACCCCGTATATTTTGGGGGTTTAGCAGCATTACTACAATCATGTAACTCCAAGGCGGGTGGCATTTCATACACGAAAAGCTCTTGTTGCACTATTGTAGCAGGGTTAGTCACTGTATTGTGTTGGTGGTAGGTTGATGATGAAAAATAAGGCTGTGATAGCAATTGAACTTAACTTAATGCTTTCATTCAATTTGGACTTGCTTTCAATATGAGATCAAAAACAGGCTTGATCTCTTCCCTGTGATGTGCTATTTATCTTTTGGAATCAGAAGGAAAATAGACCAGGTTCCACTACTGTAGCAACATGTGGAGGAGATGAATAGATCTCAAGAAAGATGGGATCTCACAAAAGATGAGATCTCATAAGATATTTATGAGTGATAAGTTCAATTGCACCAGAGATGAGACCTATCTCATGAAGTAATGAGATCTCATGACATAGATCTTGCAAGATATGAGATCCTGCAAAAGAGATGAATTATCTTGAGAGATCTCAAGATAGATGAAATTTTGGGCATCATGAGACCAAACAAATATGCAAAACAAACTGTTGCTAATGAACTGCAACAAAACAAAAAATACCCAATTGCATTGACTTTCTGCTGCCACTATTCAAAGCGCAACAAAAATCTGATACAGATAAATTACTTGGTCATAGTCTAACTCATGATCTTTAGTATTTTATGGCTGGGGTTGATGGGTTGGTGTTGATGGTGAAGTTGGACTTTTTTGGTATTTTTAGTGTGGGTTGTGTCTCTATGCCCTAATATTTACTTAATGTAGCTGCTTACAAACTGCAAGATCCAGGCCACAGTCTATGTATATACTTAGGTATGTCCTTCAGAAAGTGATAAATTGCACAGGTTTTTTTACAATTTGTTAGCACATAAAAATAATGATTTAAGTATTAATTCCTGCCTTAAAAAAGATGGTACACACTCACTTTAAACCAGGCTCGAACCTTGAAGAACAAGGCAATCATGGTGTCTGAAACGGGCCCTCCCCACCACCATGGTGGTCGCAATAAAGTGCCAGACAGCCCCCCACCAGCACCACACCTTCCTCCACTCACTGTCTGGTTTGCCAGTTGTATGGGAATCTTCAAACCACCATGGATCCCAAGAGATATCCACTGTATCCCCCCTCCAATAAAAATGCAATAAAATCACTCCATCATCACGACTGAGCAGTTATTTGGGCAGTTTGTTCAAGTTTCCCCAGAAACCTTCATTGGCTGGCCAAATAGTGAAGGATGCGTAGTCAGTGCGTGGAGAATCTGTGGGGATGGGTCGTTTGGCATCACCCATCAGCACATCATGTTCATGGATGTGTCATGTCCGCCAGTGCATCGTGTCCATGGATTAACTCATGCAGCATGAAAAAGGAATAAAAATATCTTCCCCATCACGTGCCATGTCCGGGCAGTTGGCGGGACAGTTCATTAAAGTTCCCCTCAACCTTTCATTGGATGGTGATATAGCCAAGGGGGTTTTGGACCTGTCTTGGGAGTGCAAGGGAGCAACACGTATACAGTTCTTGTGAGCCTACTTTTTTGCTCAGTTCTAGGGGAGCTTTATGGGGAGCCACATCAACGGGTCATTCGAACTCACATTCAAATAGGGAGAGGGAGTCAACGAGGGGGTGTTTGAGGGAGGAACCATGATTACGATCATAATGATAATGATGAGGATACAGATTTTGAGGGAGATGGTCAGGATGTAGACTTTGGGCAGGACGTGGACTTTGATTCCAGTCAAGATAGTACGTGCTTGTCCGGGCAGGCTCGCCAGACATCTTTCGGCAAGTAGCAGAGGCATCAGAGGTAGTAAGAGATAGTATGTGGCACCAGGCAGCAGCAGTAGAAGATGCTGAAGAGACAACAGAAGAGACAGCAGATGCCAAAAAATCAGCAGAGGAAGCAACAGCCTCAACAGAGGTCAGAAGAGATTACAGGCACAGAAGCCTCAACAGAGGCAGAAGAGGGAGTGAAGAGAACAAAATCCTCAATAGAGGCAGCATCTGCATGAGAAGCAGAAGATGCAACAACAGCAGAAGAGGCAGCAACCTTAGCAGGGGCAGGGGAAGCATATGCAGCAGTAGCAACAGAATATACAGCAGCAGCCTCAGCAAAGGGAGCAGCAGGGGCAGAGGCAGCAGCTACAGCACAAGTCTCAACAGAGGCACCAGTTGCAGAAGATATAGCAGTAGGTGCAGAGACAGCAGCCTCAATAGCAGCCTTGACAGAGGTAGCAGTTACAAAATATGAAGCAGCAGAAGGAGCAACAGCCACAATAGAAGCATCAACAGAAACAGCAGCCGCAGCAGTTATAGAATGCACAACAGCAGTATAATGAACAGTAGTAGCAGCAGTTGCAACAGCTACAGGAGATGAAGGAGACACATCAACACCAAGAGAGGTAGCAGTTGCAGTCAAGGCAGTAGGGACAGGAAGGGTAGCAGCAGATAAAACAACCCCAGCAGAGGTGGTAGACTTTGCTACCACAACAGCAAAGTGCCCTCTGCCCAATATGGACAATCATGACATTGGAGAATACCTCTCCCATGCGGAACTTGAATTGATCACAGTATGTATTGGTGGTGAAAAGCAAAGACAGCACAATTTCATTGAGGCATGGTTCTCCACCATATCAGCCATAGTAAATGCAGTGCAATACATTTATTACATCTCAACTAGATCTCTAACCCCCACTTTCAGTGAGGGTTAGAGGTAGGTCTGGTACAAACCTTACATAGATCTAACCCTCACTAAAAGTGAGGGTATGACTCCTCCCTAAAAATAATTAAGTATTTGCTAGATAAAATATTTTCAAGCATCAGAAACTCCTGAGGTCTATAGTGTATATTTGTCCACCAATCTGCCATTTAAGTTGCCTTAATTATTTCGCATTCTACGAGAATGAATCTGTTCAGAGCAAGTGGCATGCAACATAATACCTGCTCATTTTCCATTCAGCAAGCGCTCAGCCAGCGTTCGAAGTGTTCAGTAATTTTCAAAGCATTTGCTTGCGACTACAATTTCCATCCTCATAGGCTTAGTACCTACAACCTTGAATCCTGTTGGAAAATCGGAACCAGATTGCATTGCTGAAATGCTTAGCGATGCATACCTCAAGAGAACGCCTCTGCCTAGTGTTAACCCTAATGTTAACCATCCGTTAAACTCTAGGGTCAACCCAAAGACCAGCCTTTCGCTAAACCGTGACATGTCTCCCCGTTCACGGATTCTCCGATGAACGGACATGGCTATGAGAAGCCCGCTCACAAGACTCCTCAACGTACATAGCGCACAACTCACTATGCTACTTTGTAGCAACCAATAGGTTGTCATAATCGCTCCTTAGCTTGTTATTAGCAGTACTTAAGCTAGCATTCATTGCTGGTCTCTTGACAGAGCTAAGGTAGAAAAAGAGTAAAACCTGCCATCAGCATCAGTAAGTAACAACAACCATGCCTGACTACAAGAAGCCCACCTCCGTGGTCGATATGGAGGCGAATTTCCTGGCGAAATCTACCGCTATCATCGGTAAACCCACCCTACAGGAACTAGTCCATATCCTTCAGTTCATCATGCGCTGCGCTCAAACACACAAGCACACTATCAGCCCAACAATGAACCTACTATATCTCACGGTCTCACTATTCTCACTATTAGTGAGGGTTATTGCTAAATAAAAGCATTTACCCTCACTGATAGTGAGGGTATGATCTAGTTCGGATATTGCACCACAACATCTATTGATGTTGGTTTTTGCCTTTCATCCTATCTTGCCACATCGTAAATTGATGAGCTGTCCAGCCGGCCGGCTGGCCTGGCACATTCTGACGAGCCCGACCCCTGACCCAGCATTCCCATGCGGGATTAATGTGTCTCTGCACTTGCCCATGAGCACCCGTGAATTTGTTGAGAATGCAGTCAACAGCATACAGCATGGTCAATGCACGGAACATTGTGAGGTGTGAGGTTGAGCAAACAGCAATGTGCTCTCGTTTTGACACCTTGGCAATGTACAAGGTGTCAAGGTGTCTTTTGTGTTAAAGCAAGCAAAAACTACTAGTGATTATGCATCTTTTGTAGTACATGTGTTTGTTGGCAAAAAAACCTGTACAATATATCATTTTCTGAAGGTCGTATGTAAAAATTAAATAACTGCTCCGAAAGAGCTTGTATTTCTGTCATCAATCATCGTCAATTATTGTCGTTTGTCATCATTTGTCGTCAATTTGTCAATTTACATACACAGCAGTTAGTAATATTAGTTGTCAATTGTTGTTATTTGTTGTCAATTTGTAGTCAATGGACTATTCCTCATGTCAAAAATCCACCCGACCATATTTTTTCATGTGAAAAATAGAATACATCAAGTACATAGCTAGTACCATATCTATTAGTCTATTATGGTAGATATTACCTAGGAGTAGTATCGTAGAAAGTGCCTACCATATCGCCTCCATTCTCTTGAACACCTTACAATCATGAAATAAATAACCTAGAATCAAACTGACAGTAACAAGCTCAACGCTCAATGTGTTATCTATTCACTAGCTGCCCCCACACATGGATCTACTACACCTTGCCAACTGCAGAGGTGTGTGAAAAACCCAATACTCCACCAAGTTGCAATGAGTCGTTTCTATTTTTGCTGGTCAGTTGTTGCTGTTGTTGTTGAGTAAGCATGTCGCTGGAACCAGGAAACATGATGGTGCTTCAAGACATGATATCTCTGCTATCCAGTTCTAAAGCAGTATTGTTGATCTCTTTGCATAATATTAATCCAACTTCTCTCTCCCCATCAGCATGCACCAACAATGTACCAAGTTGTCACGATCCTTGTTGCTCAACTTGTCCCAAATGTCATGGTGTTGTACACTGTTATCTTGATGGAAGGTTACCTGACAATCCGTTCATTGCATTTGTCTGCTGTTGTTGCATCTTCTTCCTCTGATGCTACTGCCGATGCTGCTCCTCCTTCTGATGATGTTGTGTATTCTACAACTGCTGCATCTGCTACCTCTGTTGAGGCTTCTGCTATGGCTGCTGCTCCTTCTGTTGATGCATCTTCTGTGACTACTCTCTATATTGAGGCTGCTGTTATGTCTACTCCCTCTGTTCCTACTGCTCCCTCTTCTGTTGCTGCTGTCACATCTTCTGCAGCTGCTGAGACTCATGCTGTCACTTCTGCTCTCTTTGCCTTTGTTGTTGCTGCTGATCCCTCTTTTGCTGTTGCTGCTACATCTTCTGCCCCTGCTACTGCTACTGTTGAGGTTGTTGCCTCTTCTGATGTTGTTGAGTCTTCTGCCTCTGTTGTGACTTTGTTCCATCTACTGTTGCATGTTCTGGTTTGTTCGTGGGGCATCTGCTGTGGTATTACCTCTTCTGCATTTGCTGCTACCTCTTCTAACTCTGTTCAAGCTTCTGCTCTCTCTTCTGCTGGTACTACCTCTGCTGCCTCTGTCGAGAGTACTGCTCCCTCAGCTGCTCCTGCTACCTCTATTGAGGCTTCTGCTCCTGCTGTCTCCTCTGACCTCTGATGATGTTGGTGCCACCTCTGCTGCTGTATCTTTGGCATCTGCTGCCTCTTGTACTGTCTCTTTGGCATCTTCTGGCTCTGCTGCTGCCCTACATGGTGCCACATGCCATTTCATACTACCTCTGTTATCTCTGCTGCTCGTAGCATGTATTGCTGGGGAGTTGAAGATTGCACAATAATGTCACTGCGTGACTCGCGCCTTGAAGAGCAGTTGTTGCATGGGTGGTAATCAGACCATCATCTTATGTGATTCGGTGCCAGGCGATTGACAAGTCTATTGTTTGTAGTTGCGCCTCCTTGAAGTTCAATGCGAGACGGTCTCTTGACTTGACAATGCCTCACGTTTATTGGTTTTGTTCTTGATTTTGTTGCTGAAATCTCTTGGTCTTGGAGCCTCCCAATAGTCCCATCCTGTCCTGTCTGGGTGTACTCCTGGGGAGGCGAAGGAGTTTGCGTCAACACAAGCCAACAAGAAGGCGCAAGGATCAATGGCCATGCGGCATTGCTGCCAGCGCTAGTTGCTCTTCGTGCCACAAACCCAAGCATGCCCATCAACACAATGCGCTGCTGGGACACATTTCCCCGAGCCTCCTACTACCCGCCCACGCGGTGTCAAGCGGCCCGTCCCCATAGACTCTCAGCACCCCCACAATCTCAAATCTATCCTGCCGACAAAAGTTGCCAGAGAAACTTCAACAAACTACCCCAACATCCACCCAGGCATGACAGATGACGGGGGAGTGATTTTGTTGCAATTGTGTTGGAGGGGGAGGATGTACTGGACAGTTGCTTGAACTTCAATGGTCATCATGACATGATTCTCTGCTGCGGCCGTGGCAGTAGTGCTTGAAGGGCAGTGGACGGTGACAGCCGGTGGCGTTGTTATGACGCAAGTGTCTTTGCCATTACCGGATGCCCTGTCGTTGTGAATAATAGCCTTCAAAACAAAGGCTCGGCAAAAAATGTGGACATTTGTGACTTTCCACAGTGGGCTGGATGTCACTTGAGCAGCCGTGAGGAGGGAAGAGTGACTGCATTAGTGGAGACGATGTTATGGTCATGGTCGTCTGTGTAAAATGAGTGTATCTAGTAAGTTAGGTACTAGATAATTGCCATCTACGATAATTTTTGGGTTTATGATAAATAGGAGAAACTGGTGAAATGTATTGAATATCGCAAATATATATAATAAAGGAAGCTGTGCAAATGTTTTTGCAAAATATCCATTTTTTGCTCACTGCAAATATTATTCCTACATCACTGTTATAAGGATATATTGTAGCGACGTAAATTATCACGCGTAGCGCATGCTAGTGGCTGGTTCAGCACTAGATTGATTTTTCCCTGTCCGTTGTTGTGCGCAAAGTGTCAGGGTGGATTTTTGCAAGTGAAGATCAGTCCATTGTAGTTATTTGTCGTCAATTGTCGTTAGTTATGCACAGCATGAGCTTCTTTTGATAAAGAAATATTATCTACCACCATATTATACGTGTACTTACATGAGTACTGGTAGGCTGAATGAAACTTGTATCTTGCTTGTCACATACCAACAATATTCCCAATATCTACAAATAAACTGTCCGCATAATATGTACATCTGTTTTTGAACAGTCCACAAAAGTGCAAGAAGCTCTTTTATTTTGAGGTAATATTTACTAGGAGCATTTACCTCCAGCTCTAGAGAGATATGTACCTTAGTATCGTATCTAGATACTACTAGAGGCAAACACGTAAGTAGATAGACAGGTAGGCTGTACGTGGCCCGGGACTTGCTTGCGCTGGAGGCTTCTCACCAACAAAAACAACTCCGACTGGACTAATTCGACCACTCGCCACCCGCCACTGACCCGGCCGCCCACGACCATGAACATGACAGATCATGACCATGACAAGGAGTTAGATAGATGCACCTACCGTCCACATGCACCTCAGTACTGCCTCAGTCCCGTTACTATCACTTCCCCCCCACTGCAGCGCGTCAATACCTACAATTGATCAACAACCGTAACGTAATGTAACTCCTCCCTTCCTTAAGAATAAGTAAGGCATTCTATTTTGCTCATACAACTATCATACCTACATTACAATTACAATTACAATTACATTACAATAGACGTACAATATCTCTAGAGAGGACAGCTAGATAAGTGCGACTGACAACAACAAGGCAGTTGACGAGGATGATGACAACAACAACGATGATGACGTCAGCAACAACATCAACGCCCCCCAAGGTGGTGAAGCCGAATGCGAAGGGGGGATAACAACTACTTGAACTTGAATTCAAATATTGGGGTAGGCGATAAGCAAAAACACTCTGCAAGTGATGACGGCAAAAATTACAATGCCAGCATGGATGACGTGGATGACGAGGACAAAGAGGAGGATGATGGGAATGATGATGATGTCAGCGCAACGGGGACGGAGGATCAGGTTAATGATGATGATGAGAAGAGTGACAGTGGTAGTGAAAATGGCCACGATGACAACAACAAGTCAAAGTCTTCACCAGAGGAGAGAGATGATGCTGAGAAGTGGGGGGCAAACATCAGCGACAACAACAGCCACAGCAGGGCAGTGAAGGTGAGTTAATTTTTACTTATTGAATGGCAGGCTAGCTTAAGACGTTCTTTTGTGCTGTTTGCAGTGTTTTTGGATTGAGTTTTTTTAATATTTTGATTGATGATCAATAAGACAATCTTGACTAAATCCATGAAGTGCAGGAAGCTATATATCAATCAAGGAAGGATGCGTATATTAGGCCCTGCTATTATTACTAATAATTGGGTTGTCGTTTGTATTTTTCTGTATTATATGTTTGATATATATATATATATTGAGGTCACTGGATTTACTGCATACAAGACATTTCTTCCCACTTCTCCTGAT
>JALLOZ010006537.1:0-10970 GCA_036939875.1 Thalassiosira pacifica
GCTGGTTTTTTTTTTTTTTTATACTTCAGAGGCAAGACAGCAGCTGGTTAACCATAAGAGGCACTTGACAAGATAGCAACATGTTGGTTTGCATAACTGAAGATAACAATGGAAGCAGAATGAAATAAATGCAGCTGTAAGACAATGACTGAATGAGTTACTTGGCTTGGGTGAAATGGTTGGGCTGAGCGGGTCCAGCAGTATTCAAAGTCCGAGCAATCTCTGTCATCTTGGCAATATTTTTTTTTGTTGCAGTTGCCTCGTACTTTTCTTTATTATATATTATTAATTTCGTTAAAACAACATTTGTGATGTTTGTCAATGCTGAAATCAGAAAAGGGTTAGAGCAAGTATAGGAATTAATCATAATGTGAATCATGCACCTGAAACTTACATCTGTCCAAAATGCCACACAGAACAAAACCACCAAAATTCACCTCATAGTATCCCTAAACCTCATCAATTTCTGTAGGCAACAATTAGGAAGTAAAATAATAAAGTTCAATCAAAATAAGGACAAACTTTGTACCTGGATGCCATATGCAAGATAAGGTGCCGAGCTAAAAGAGATTCGGATGATTTAGAAAGTATGTTAGATTGAGGCGACCAGTATAACTCAAGAATTGCAGGCTTGCAAGATAGTACTCACCCAAACCAGGTTTGAAACTAGGGCATATTGAAGTAGGTATCAGTTAGTTTGAGATGTGCAAGATAATATGTATAGATCAATAAGTAAATATTGTATAGAGATAAAGACATACCTGGCACATGGTATCCCACATCATGGAAACGACTGCTGGGGTGTAG
This sequence comes from Thalassiosira pacifica, assembly GCA_036939875.1. NCBI lineage: Eukaryota > Bacillariophyta > Thalassiosirophyceae > Thalassiosirales > Thalassiosiraceae > Thalassiosira > Thalassiosira pacifica. The sequence goes on from JALLOZ010006537.1 coordinate 808, forward strand.
CTATCAGCTATTGATAAAGTTAAATGAATAATGAATGTTAACAACTGGTGCAGGACTGAAGACATTTTATTCAATATACAAAAAAGTAGGTGCAACAACTTACGATATATTTGATCTCTCTTTGGGCTATAAACATGCCAGTAACGATCTGCAGAGCGAATCTCAGTCGTTGCCAAGAACCTTCCAATATTGAATATCTGACATGCTATGTAGGCCTTGTCGTTTTCAGCTTCATCAGCAGACTTGCCATTACCAAAACTCTTCATCATGACACTTCCAAACATGGCAATTCCTTCATAAGCGGCTATAGCTTCGCTGGATGATTCTTGATTTCTTCCGTTTAGGTATGGCCTACCGCCAATCAATGCAATGCCACTAGCCCATGAGTTGCCCAAGTACCTATACCAATCAAAGAACGTGCAAAAATGACAAGAATGAGCACACAGGCGTTGCACAAGTTGAATATGTAACAAAGATGTCCTTACCAATCCTTCTGCCTAAATACAGGGAAGTACTTGTCACCCAAAGAAGGATTTGCAATATCACGAATCAAAAGCATGACCTGTTCAAAGTATTTCTTGCCCCAATCACGGTCGTACTGTGCCACAATTGCCGCCGCATAGATATGGTAGCCATAATGGAAATGATGGTCATTGTACATTCCATTGCCAAAGTTCAGCCCAGGATCTGAATACAAAGGACAATTGGGATAGACATTGTCACACCCTTCGCCATTGAACAAGCAGCCACAATTGACCAAGCCACCCCAAGTATTATCATACGTGAATTGGGCTGCAGCACTTCCATCCAACCATACTTCAACACCCTTTCTCAGCATCTCTACAGCAGCTGTCATCTCTTCTTCTGTGGGAAGAGTCACCTCTTTGCACGCATCAATAATGGCCTGCAGCTCTTCCCCATCCGCGGCAGAAGTATCTGGCATATCCTCCTCTGGCGTCTTGGCAAGCCTGCGTAGTTCTTGGGCAATGGCAATGATACGTCCGAGTTTTGCAAGCATCTTGCCAGAGAAGTAAGTGTCACCAGCACCTTGCAAGTAGTTATCTGGTAAAGCATAAGTAATGTATTTCGAGAGTGCCTTGGCCAAATCTGGGATGGCAAGATGGTTAGGAGGACGTGGGGCCATGAAATTTGGCAGTCCGCCAAGTTCTAATGGAACAAACACAAAAGTTAGAGAAGATATTCTGTGAGAGAGAGAACAGGTAATAATCAAATCATTAAATCCCTCAATCAAATCAAATAAACTCACCTTCTTCCATGGCCCACAAACCACCCTTCACAATACATGCATTCCCATGCAACGAATACATACAATGCCCAATCACCTCATTGCTCGACTGTCCATCCAACCTAGCCAATATATCCACATGATGGGGCAATGCAAACATGATCAATTCATCCTTCTCCGGCTCACGATCTTTAAGGTAGCTCTTGGCCGCCCAATCGAAGAACAGATAGGCGCTCTTCCCATTGGGTGATTCTGGTGTCAGCCCTCCCTGCGGATTGGTGAATGCATACTTGACCGTGGGAGAGGTTGGGTATACGCTAGCATGGTTACGGAGTAGGGTCATGTATATGGATTGATCTTACAGTGTGTGTTGGCTGCAAAAGTGTACATTGGTCCCAGATGTGCAGTTGTTTGCCAAGGCAATTCGAACAATGAGTGGCTCTTTGTCAATGACTTCATCTACCGTGTCACTGTCTTGTTTCGTGGGGTCCACACGAAGTTGGAAGGCGTTTGTATTGTCATCTGCTATAACCACACCAGGAGGCAATGAGATCCCTGCCGTGGCCTTGTTCGGATTCATGAAACATTGAACATACACCGGCTTTGAAAAGAAGACCAACCACGTAAAGTCCGATTCAGGGAAGAACAATTCCACATCCTGCGTCACTAAAAAGCTGCCAGAATGCTCCACAATCGTATCGCTGGAGGAATCTAGTTTTCCACATTGCATTCTCGTCGCTCCGTCGATGAGTGGCAACTCCGCCATAATTTCCGATGCTATCGTCGGCAGCACGCCCTGTGAATACTCCATTGTTCCATACGGCATACCCCTCAGTATACTCGTACGCATACGATACTTCTTCGACTCCACTCGTCCTTCACCTTCACCTTGTCCTACAACTTCCTGCTCAGATTCCCACTGCAATCCAACACCCAACTTACTCGGCAAAGTCTCCTCATCCACTCGATACCTCCTCGTGAAACCCTCCGTCGGCGTACCCAGCGTCAACCCGTGATAGCTCACCATGACGCTCTGCACCACCGTTCCGTAACTCAACACGTTGGGATAATGCAGCCGCATTCCGATTACGGTGCCGACCGTATCGATCATGTACGGGATGGAATACACGCGATTCTCCTCCCCGGCATAATTCTCGTGAGTTTTGGTGGAGTCGCTGTCTTGATCGGTACCATCGTGTAATCCTACTACTAGATTGAGATACCATTCGTTGGTTGGCAAAGGCTGTCCCATGGCGGATCCGTTTCAAACCGAGCCAAAGACCGATCCGGGACGAGATATATCGGGCCTGTCGTTGTAGTGTGGGACGCCCAGTTTGTGCTGGTGATGCTGCTGCTGCTATTGATGGTACTGGATCTAGCTTGGTTGATACCATTGTGCAATCCCACTACTAGATTGAGATACCATTCGTTGGTCGGCAAAGGATGTCCCACCGCGGATCCGTTTCTTACCGAGCCAAAGACCGATCCGGGACGAGAAATGTCGGGCCTGTCGTTGTAGTGCGGGACGCCCAATTCGGCGGGAGATTTTAAGGAGAGGGGTTCGTTGGTGATGGTGGAGTAAGCGACGTCAAAGTATTTTTGATGGACTTCTTCTTTTTCGTTGAACGAGCGGCCGAGTAGTTTTAGACGGTTTGTCATTGTGAGGAGAATGGACTGCTGCTGCTGTTCGAGCTGCTGTTGTGGTTTCATAATTGGCATTGGCATTGGCATTGTTTGTGTTGAGCTGCTAGATGTGGAGTGATGGTAGATGGCGACGAGCGTGGCCAGCGCCAGTGCGAAAGAAAAGGTCGTCCCGAAGAACGAAGAAGATGCATTGCTGTTGGTAGTATTGCTATTCTCTTGCTCCATCTGCCCGTCATGTTGTATTGATTTGCACAACTCGGACCCCGCCGGTTATGATTATTCGATTGGCCAACGGACGCAACTAAAGATGATCGAATGATCATGATGATGATTTGGGTAGGAAGTAGTAATGGTGTTTGGCTTTGGCTTTGGAGTTGTTGTCGTTGTTGGATTGTTCGTTGGATGGTTGGAGTTGGAGAGTTAGGAAGTTGGTTAGTTTGAGTGCGGTTGGAGGTCTGCACTTTTTGTTGTATGCATCATACAATACACGATTCATTCTACATTCTATTCTTACCTCAGTTGAAGTTGGTGTGTTTGCTAGTGTACCGTTTGAATGTACACAGTAAGCAAGATAGATATCTATTGCCAATACATTATTGTCCGCTCGTTCTCTCTATCTTCTCTCTCAATAATGTCCTTACCTGCTGCCTACTATTAGGCATGTTATTCTGGGTCGGAATGAATAATTGGTAGGTACCTTAGGCACTTACTACCTTATGAGTTGGTGAAAAAAATGTGAATGTAGACAGTGTCTTGAGTGTCTTTTTGAAAGTAAGGAATGCGTGTCTGAGTAAGGTACGAAAATAATATGCACCTTACCTCAAATTTTATTGAGGTATCTAGAGAAGATCTGCCAGGAAGCTAGATTGTGCATGTATTGTATCTAGACGATCCGAATGAACTAAGGTACGTACAGGTACGTACAATAATGATGCGAAGACATCGTCTTCATCATCAATCATCTATCGGACATCAAAGAGTAAGGGGAACTAAAATGGGGTATTATTATAAGGTAAATAGACTCCTGCCGAATATAATTGATTTTTGAAAGTACATGATATATCCTTGTACCTTATGGACCTCACCTTATGTTAGACAAGACCTGCCCTAAGCGATCCGAATGATCTCTAGGTACTTTCCTAGGTACTGAGCGCGCGGGCGCGCCGACGAATATTGGTTGAATGGATGAGCCTCATTGTACACATTTTGTGTCTAATGTGGGTATGCTTGTACAGAGTGGGGATATTTGAGATACAACGGACTCAAAAATGGGCACAAAGGAGTACTAAGTCCACCTGTATCCCCATTTCTGGGATATGATTTTAACTATTCCTACGTGGAGTTTCGACAAAATCGAGCGGGTGAAACGTTGGCAACGCCCGCTAAAGTTCGTTTGGTCGCCCGCTATGAACAAAAGCCTCCCATGGTACCTAGAGATATCGGCCATCAAAGGGTTAGGAATGAAAACGGGGTATGAAAATGGGGTCAAATGAAAATAGAACCATATCGATTTCGACATCTGTGCCAATCTATCCTCAAACAAGCCACAAGCCACAACTACAAGCCACAAGCCACAATCACAAGCCACAACATATCACACTATCTACCTAGAGATACTCATGAAGTCAGGTTCGAATAAGGTCAGAACATACCTTAGATTCAAGTTGCAGCCAACACCAACAATGCTGTGGCGGCATATTCTTCAAGCCCAATGATCATTGCCCAGGTCCAGGCACAGGCACAAGTCCAGCCATGAAGCCACATCCCCCCACCACTGCTGCTGCGATCGCCCCTTCCTCCAGGAAGGAGCCTATTCTACATTGCACCCAAAATCAGGAGCAAAAGATCATCCATGAACAACCTGAGATGGAATACCTCTCGGCTAATCCAATCCCACAAACTTGGCCCTCACAGTTCTTATCCACACGCCCTCTTCCTCTAGCGATGACCAACCGTTGCATCAGTCCCTCCGCAGTGCCAGTGCCAAGCTTGCTCATGAATGTAATTGTTGGAAGGCTTGTTGGCATGTATGCATCATTGTTATTGTTGGAAGGTTTGTTGGCACGTATGCACCATGAAAATTATGGGAGGGGAGTGAAAGAATAAATGAAGAATGATGTGAGTAGTGAATGCGATTGTGCCATGCAATACCTCTAGAGGTAGGGTTGGATCATGGGTGGGACTGGTCGGATGTTCCTGGCCGTTGCAGGCCGTTGGTCATGGAAGGATCACATTGATGGCGATCCAACGGATTTGTAGGAATAGGTAGATTGAACACAGAGCGGAATAAGTATGGTTAATCTTGCAAGAAAGCACGCCTGTTTCAGGCTGTTTCCAATGTTTCACCAACATAGGAATTAGTATGACACATTTCATCTGGTCGGAAACAAAATTTGACATTTTTCGTCACACAAAAATACTTCCCACCTGGTACCAAGAAAGCCAAAAAAGAAAGAAAGATTCTCGCTTTCAAACTCTCTGTTCCAATACACATGATAGGGAACCCAAAAATCTGCACAGATTCTGAAACGGTTTCTCCTTTCGTATTTTTCGGTAAGTTTTGCTACTTATTGGTGAACCCGTGAGTGCGACCTGAGTGCGACCGACCCCACGAGCCAAACCCAACTTGCCGCCAAGCGCGAACCATCAACAATCCACCATGACACATGACCATTTATCATCACTTATCACATCATGAACCATGCATGAATCAACTCTGCTGTTATTGTACTGTCACTCGCTCACCTTCGAAAGCAATAATGGCCTCTTCCGCAATCATGGATAGAACCTCCGTCACCAACCGTCACCGTCTCTGGCTTCTCGCGCCCCCCCCCGCTGACACGTCGTATTGCCTTCGTCGTGGTCGTCTGCCTCCGTTCCGTCGCTTTCGTTCTATTGCTGATCATTCGCAGCGCTGTCGTCGAAGCGTGGTCGAAGAGCGCCAGCAAAAAATAATAAGAATGTACTCCTACGAACTCAATATTCAACTAAATCTTCTGTCATGCGGGCGGCAGGGGGCGTGCTTGTAAATTTCAGAGGAAGCGCTGCTGTTGTCCCTGCTGCCCAAATTCGCCAACATGGCAACATCAACATCAACAAACAAGGGGACGTTGAGGGCGCATTCCTTCATTTCGACGTAAGTACATAAATCGAATTAGTCACCATGTGCAATATTTAATACCCCAATAACAATCATGTTCTTACCTAATCCCATGTAATTCTCCTCCAAACCGTAGCTCTGCCCACTAGATAATCAACGCGAGCAGCTGCGACAGCTGCGATACATCCCAAAATCTCAATGGGAACATTCAGGGATTGAGAATCAAGTGCAGCTTTCGATGGGAGTACGAGTGGTCCTTCTTTGGCGGCCGAGGGTCCGGAAGTTGGTTGGATCCTGCCAGTTTGACCAGCATGGATCTGTAATTTCTGAGCGAGGATCGCCATTCAATGCCTCCACATGATGGGAACATTCCCAGTTGTAATGCCAATGTCAAAGTTGCTGATATGGACTTTGACGGAGATGGCATCGGTATGATTGGTGGTATCATCAGCTTGTTTGGGGGGACCATATTTCTGTAGAGTACTATCCAGCTTCCAACCATCGAAAGTGGAGAGGAGAGTGAGGAGTGAGTCTGGTGAAACATTGCCATTGTACCTCCACTTTCAACAGCTAGAAAACTACACTGGAGAATGGATCATCTCTACTTTAGATTGGAGCTGGGCTTGCCCCATAGAATTGGACCGTGCTCAGATTGTTAGGCCAAAGACTGGGAAATTTGGGCTTGATGCCGTGAATGGTTAGCTTGAGGCTGTGCAGCAGCAGCAGCGAAAGTGCCACATCTTCTGAACTACGCAATCATTGTCATCACATGAACAAAGTTGTTTTGTTCTAGCCCTGAAGCTGGGCTTGCCCCATTTGTGCTGCAATTGGACCATGCTCAGATTGTTAGGCCAAAGACTGGGAAATCTGGGCTTGATGCCGTGAATAGTGGGCCTGAGGCTGTGCACCAGCTGCAGCAGCGAAAGTACCACATCTTCTGAACTACGCAATCACTGTCATCACACAGTCAAGGATGTTTTGTTCTAGTCCTGGAGCTGTGCTTGTCCCATTTGTGCCAGGATTGGACCACGCTCAGATTGTTAGGCCGAAGACTGGGAAATTTGGGCTTGATGCTGTGAATAGTGGGCCTGACACTGTGCAGCAGCAGCGAAAGTATCACGTCTTCTGAACTAAAAAATCAGTGTCATCACACAGTCAAGGATGTTTCGTTCTAGTCCTGGAGTTGGGCTTGCCCCATTTGTGCCAGGATTGGACCACGCTCGGATTGTTAGGCCGAAGACTGGGAAATTTTGGCTTCATGGCGTGAATGGTGAGCCTGAGGCTGTGCACCAGCAGCAGCAAAAGTACCACATCTTCTGAACTACGCAATCAGTGTCATCACACAGTCAAGGTTCTTTTTGTTCTAGTCCTGAAGCTGGGCTTGCCCCATTTGTGCCAGGATTGGACTATGCTCAGATTGTTGGACCAAAGACTGGGAAATTTTGGCTTGATGCTGTGAATGGGGAGGCTGTGCAGCAGCAGCAATAGAACCATATCCTCTGAACAACGCAATCATTGTCATCACATGGCCAAGGTCGTTTTGATCTAGTCCTGGAGCTGGGCTTGCCCCATTTGTGCTAGAATTTGACCATGCTCGGATTGTTGGACCAAAGACTGGGAAATTTTGGCTTGATGCTGTGAATGGTGAGCCTGAGGCTGTGCAGCAGCGGCAGCAGCGAAAGTACCACATCTTCTGCCAGCAGAGACATGATGCTGAAACTGCACCGCGATCATTGTTATCACAAGGACAAGATTCTTTTGATATAGTCCTGGAGCTGGGCTTGCCCCATTTGTTCGAATTGAACCATGCTCAAACTGTTGGGCGAAAGCCTGGGGAATTTGGGCTTGAGGCAAAGCGGCAAAGCTCAAGCAACCATCTTGGCGATTAAGCCACGAAGGAATCTTCTTGGGTAGTATGCTTTGTAGATCCTTCACCAGCTCGTGTCTAAGGCCAATGGCAGTGAAATTTGGGCTGCAGATTGTTAGTCGCAGTAACTATTGGACTCGGCAGCATCATAGTTCGCAGGAGAATTGTTGGAATTTGCAGCAGTGTCCTGAGGAGTGATTTTTGGACTCACAGCATCATTGTTCCCAGGAGTAGCGTTATGGCTGCGGCATCATTCAGAGGAGGATTTGTTGAGCGTGCGGCAGTGTCCGCTGGAGTGATTTCTGGACTCGCAGGAACTATTGGACTCGGCAGCATCATCGTTCGCAGGAGAATTGTTGGTCGCAGTAACTATTGGACTCGGCAGCATCATCGTTCGCAGGAGAACTGTTGGACTTGCGGCAGTGTCATGATGAGTGATTTTCATGCCTATGAATACTGTTTTGTGGCAGTGTCATGAGGATTGATTTCTGGACTCACAGCATCACCTTTCGCAGGAGTAGCGTTATGGCTGCGGCATCATTCAGAGGAGTATTTATTGAGCATGCGGCAGTGTCCGCTGGAGTGATTCCTGAACTCACAGTAACTCATGGACGTGATAGCATCATCGTTCGCAAAAGAATTGTTGGTTGCAGTAACTATTGGACTCGGCAGCATCATCGTAAGCAGAAGGATGTTGGACTTTGCAGCAGTGTCTGTAGGAGTGATTATCGAGGCTGATAATACTATCTCGCAGCAGTGCCCTGAGGATTGATTTCTGGACTTTTGGCATCATCGTTCGCAGTAGTAGCGTTGGGCCTGTTGCATCATTCAGGGGAGATTTATTGAGCGTGCGGCAGTGTCAGCCAGGGTGATTTCTGGACTCGCAGTAACTATTTGGCTAGGCAGCATCATCGTTCGCAGGACAATTGTTGATCGCAGTAACTATTGGACTCGGCAGCATCATCGTAAGCAGAACAACTCCTGGACTTTGCGGCAGTGTCTGTCGGAGTGATTATTGAGGCTGATAATACTGTCTCGCAGCAGTGTCCTGAGGAGTGATTTCTGGACTCGCTGCATTTGCTTGCAGGGGTAGGATTGGGCCATGCAAAAATGACTGCACAATCATTATCATCACATGGCCAGAGTCTATCGTTTCTAGAACTGGAGCTGGGCTAGCCATGTTTGCGCCAGAATTGGAGCACGATCAAGTTTTTTGACCAAAGGCCGGGAAATCTGCGCCTTGGGCAGTGAATATTGGTCCTGTGAAATGGTGGCGTGATGCTGAGCATCAGAAACAGCAGGAGACTTACTACAACGAAGCATGCCAAGATGACTACACAATCATTATCATCAGGTGGCCAAGGTCTATCATTTCTAGAACTGGAGCTGGGCTAGCCATGTTTGCGCCGGAATTGGACCATGCTCAGAAACTGTGGCCAAAGGCTGGGAAATCCGGGCCTGAGGCAGTGAATGGTCCTGTGAAATGGTGGCGTGAGGCTGAGAGCCAGGAACAGCAGCAGACTTACTACAACTTCTGCCAGAGGAAGCACGCGGAAGTGGCCACCACTCATTATCATCATGTGGCCAAGGTCTATCGTTTCTAGAACTGGAGCTGGGCTAGCTATGTTCGAGCTGGAATTATACAAGGTTCTGAATCTGTGGCCAAAGGCTGGGAAATTAGAGCCTGAGAGAGTGAAGAGTGGTCCTGTGAAATGGTGGCGCGAGGCTGAGCGCCAGGAACAGCAGCAAAATCACCACATCTTCTGCCAGAGGAAGCACGCGGGAATGGCTACACAATCATTATCATCAGGTGGCCAAGGTCCTTTGTTTCTAGAACTGGAGCTGGGCTAGCCATGTTGCGCCAGAATTGGACAGTGCTTTGAATCTGTGGTCAAAGGCTGGGAAATCTGGGCCTGAGGCAGTGAATAGTGGTCCTGTGAAATGGTGGCCTGGGGCTAATAGTGGTCCTGTGAAATGGTGGTGTGAGGCTGAGCGCCAGGAACAGCAGCAGACTTACTACAACTTCTGCCAGAGGAAGCAAACGGAAATGGCTACACAATCATTATCATCACGTGGCCACTATCTATCGTTTCTAGAACTGGAGCTGGGCTAGCCATGTTCCAGCTGGAATTGGACCGTGCTTCGAATCTGTGGCCAAAGGCTGGGGAATCTGGGCCTGAGACAGTGAATAGTGGTCCTGTGAAATAATGGCCTGGGAGCTACTAGTGGTCCTGTGAAATAGTGGCGTGATGCTGAGCGCCAGGAACAGCAGCAGACTTACTACAACTTCTGCCAGAGGAAGCAAA
>JALLOZ010006685.1:0-10836 GCA_036939875.1 Thalassiosira pacifica
GTTGTTGTTGTTATTTTGGTCTTGGCTTCTGGTGCCGGTGCTCCTCCTTAATGATGTCATTCCAATGACAAGGAGGTGTCCACTCAGCCACACTATACACCCTGATCCCAGTATTGTTTCACTCATTTAGTGTCACCCCTTTGTGTTGTGTGAAAAGTAGGTACACAGAGCTACTTTCCCTTAATCCTTTTTAAATATTTATATTGATGTTTCAGACAATATCCATGATGAGGTTTTTAGGTTTGAATTTCAAAACAAACTCCCATCAGGGGTCTTTATTTTCAACTGCATGAAAGCAGCTCAAAGGAGTAGCTAAAGGCATCTCGTTGGGGTTCTGAGTGATACTGATGCACATTGGACATTCTCTTTTGTCCTATCTTAATCGCGAGCCTCCATTAGGCTGCATATGAACATAATTTCATTTTAGCAGTAGTCCATCTAGTGAATATGTAGATTTTACTATGTAATTGCTAGCATAATAATCTTAAATGTAATTTTCATTGCTTTGTCTCTTCTTTCTTGCTCTCTTTCTTTTCTTCTTTGCTTTGTCAGATCCTTCATTCTCAGCATCCTTGTGCTGAACTGATCTGATGATAGAATGCTGTTCACGCTGTTTTTTTTTCCACAAAGCTACTTCTTCATTTATTCTCTGTGTAATATCAGATAACATGAATATTCACCAACCTCTCTGATATTGACAGGCTTTCTTTCAGCGTCTTTCATCATATTTCCATCCCCGTCAAGATTTGGTGTATCAACATAGAACATACTTGGATAGATCTTTATCCTTTTTGTTTTGGGTTTGGGTTCATTTTCCTCATCGACTGTTTTGCTCCCTTCTTCTTAGTCTTTTTAGTGACTTTCAACTCTACAGCCCGAGGAGGTATAGTACATGATCAGTTCCTGCATCCAGTACAATGATAGTTTGTTCGGTGCTTGTAGATGTGGAATAATCTTCTCATGGTGTTACCCTTCCCAGAGTCTGGCTCATCTTCCACTAGTTGAATTATCTTATAAATGAACAAGTCATCACAATTTCCATTCCTAGCCTTGATCAATTCCTGGGGATTATTGATACTCTGTCCCTTGGTGCCCAGAGACTTTCCATTCTCTGTAGCAGCATATGACATATCGCTTTTGGTGGTGGGGCTCTAATTGACCAACATTTACAGATGTAGGACTACAAGCAAAATCACCAATATGAGAAGGTATTTCAACAAGATCATATTCATCTACTGGCTTAGTAATGTCTACTATTTTGAGATGATTGTATAGAATTCTGTCAATGACTCTTTCAGAGTAGTACGATAATTTATTGCATTGTGGTAGTGGTTTAGGGTTGGATAGTTGGCTCGCACATCTTTCCATGAAATCATTTTGTTGAGTTTATGGATGAAAACCAAAACATTACTGGATGATCCAACTGCATGTAATGTCATTCTTGGTCATTATTCCAACACGTTCTTGGTAATCACCAATGTGCTTTGGTATTGTGCCCCGCTTGAGATTATTCCAACAAGATACGTTGATTGGAACAATTTGAAAAGATGTTGGTAGCAGAAACTTGATGACGGTAGCTGTAGTTGGACATTGGCAATCAAGTAATTCTTGGTATAATTTCCTCCACAGACTAAAGAATGAACAAATTGATTCATTTGTCATCCCAATAGATTATAACTTTTTAGTCTTGAATGCATTGAAGACTATCAATGGGATCTTTGTTAATTCATCTCTTCTACCCCATGCATATGCAAATTTATTTGCATCCAAATTCTCATATGCGTATCGTAGGATGCCCCCCTAAGCATCCAGCAAATTGCAAGGAAAATAGACTTTCAATGGAAATAACACATACTTTCAATGGAAATAACACATTGTGTTTGTTTCTAATGGCAAGATAACAGTATCTATTGTTTGGTCATGGTTTAGGCATGATGTAGAACTTCATACAACTCTTGATTGGATTGGACCAAATTCATGAGCTTCTTATCAAATGTACCCATATTCAACAAATAGAAGTCATTGTCTGAAGTTTGCCAAAATGAAACATTGATTTCTTCAACATACCTCTCAAACTTATGATGCTGGTTATGATGCTGGTTATGAAATGTGTTGGGTGATACTCTTCCATTGACCTCCATGGGGTAGAAAGTTTCATATCGTTTTTATCAACCAGTACAACCACAACATCATGTTAACTACAACATAGACCTGACCTATTTTCATCAATAAACCTGTATGATACAATGTCTCAAATCCGTCTTGGTATCTCTTCTCATTGAAAAAATGACACAGCAATGGATCTTCTGTACGTTGTCCCCTTGATCTGTATTTTTATTTGCCTCCATTGACACATAGCTGCTGAGGCTTTAGGAATGGATCACTCATAAGTTCCATTGCTAGATGAAGGTCTGGATTGCTTGTCATGTCTGGCTCAATACCACCCTCTCTGTTATCAGTCCCAGATTGCAATGCTTTTGTTAGAGCTTGTTGATACTCTACAACTCTGAGGCTGGTATACACCTTCTTATTGTATGCTTTGACTTTTTCAATAATCTCAGCTTTTGTCACAAAAATATTGACCTTTCTTTGGTAGATACTTTAATCCAGTTCTTGATTAATGCACGCATCCTATCTTCTTGTAGTTTACCAGTACTGTTGTACATGGATGCAAAAACCTGGTATCTACCGTGTCCACAAATTTTACAGCCGCACCCAAAAAAGCTTTGTTGTTATTAGCATCCATATAATTGTAGAGAAAATATTCACAAATCTTCTGCATCATCACAAATTGGAATCCATTGTTATGATCCTGTACTTTCTACAGTACTCTCATTGTCACTCTCTCCATTGCTCATCTGAGATTAATCATATTGTCTCTGCTATTGGCATTCAATAAAATCCTGACAAAAATGGTTTTTACACTAATCTTAGCTTCCTACAGTTGATCAGATTCATCTTAATTTCTTGGTTCTTCTTCATCTGTTGATTTCTCTTCATCTCTTTTTGCACAACCCCGGGTCTTCATACCAACTCTGCCTCCTTGTATGTTTTCAACAAAACCCTCATCTTCGTTCTCTTGATTTTCATGAACAAATAAATGCTTTAACATTTCTCAGAAATATGTTTTGATTTGTTTGATAATGTAAAATCAATAGGACTTTCTTTGTCTTTTTCATCAGTATGAACTGTCATTTTGTCTTCATTGTCATCATTATTGATATCATTTGATAATAAATGTAAGTTGTGAGAATATCGCAACACATTTGGAAGAGAGTTGTGCAGTAGATGATTGATACCAATTTATTTTGCAATGACTTTAATGAATTTGTTACAAGTAGAAGAGGTAGGGGGCAATCTTGAAAAAATATTTGGGGGGGCACTTTGAAAAAATAAATTTTTAAGTGATTATATCCACTAATATGATAATTCTAATCAACAATATAAACTTTTTATGAAAAAAAAATGATTTCTTCATCACCTTCGGTCTTCTCAAAGTTTTATATTTTCCGGAGTCTCGGAATTATCCCAGGTACCGTCGTGGGGTAATCGCGAGGCGACCTCAAAAAAAAGAAATATGCCATGAGTAGTTGTTTCCCTAGCTCTTTATTGTGTATATATCTATATACATATTCAATTTTCATTTCTTACTGTCATAATTGTTATTATAATCAATTATTAACAGGATTCCCCTACATCAGATTCATCATCATCGCTGGATTCACCATCATCGCTGCTACTAGAATCACTTCCATAATCCGTTTCTTCGTTTTCATTTCTTGGTAAAGTTTCTTCTACTGTCCCTCTGTCAATTTCTTCTCCATCACACAAGTCAACCTCAATATCAAATCTCCATGAATGAATCTTACTTTGATTCCACATGTCTGGATTCAAAGTACACTCACCAAATGTTGCTTCGATGCCATCATTCACATCTGGTAGCTCGTCCCATAACACACACACCCTGTGTGTCTTGGCATTAACCACCTTGTCCACCTTCCCCTGACACCATCGCAATACATTTTCCTCGTTTCCATTATCATTTGTGACAATAAAATTTGAAAGCAGGTCAATTCTTTCCCCTACTAACTCACTCAGCTTAGGTGCGAACCATGGCTGTAAGAACGCATAAATGCACCTCTCACCTCTCGCTGCTCTTTCTCGTCTCATTTGTTTTGCGTTGTTTCTCACTTGTTCCTCCTCATGTTTGTACTTCTCATCCCACCTATCTGCGTCTGGTGCTAGTTTACCCAGCACAGCTAAATCTGGCTTGTCCGGCATGTCTACTCTTGGCTCATCTGGTATGATCAAATTCTTTTCCTTAACGATTATCCATTTCAGATGATCAGCTAATACTTCAATTTCTCGCCGGACTCCCTTGCAGGTCCAGGTGATGTGCAAGTCATGCTTCGAATTGTTATCAAAACCCAATCCAACGGTTCTCATTTTAATGTTCTCCTTGATTATCTCATAGGCCGCAGCATCTGAGAGTACACCCTTATTGTGTTGTCGCACTATTCTCGTCACATCCTTCTTCTGGTCTATTTTAGCCTTTGAGTGCCACATACGGTGGTATAGGATTCTCTCAACCATTTTGTTTGTAGCCTTTTCCAGCGCCTTCTCTCGAAGCAACTCTTCCTTCCTCCTCTTGCATGCGCTTTGTGCTTCTAAAGCCTCATTATTTTGTTTTCTTGTGGCCGGTGCATCAGCCAACGCGACCATCAACAAGGCCTGTCTCAACTCAAAAGGAAAGTCATGAAACAGTCCACGTCTTTCTTCCTCTTTTTTGCCTCCCTTTTTTCTCTGATTCCCCATAATCTTTCGCTTCAAGTACTTGTTGCGAAAGATATCGCTTACAGCCGCAGCCGCCGCAATGGATATCCTCCCATAGCGCTGTAACTCATTTGTTGTCGCTCCCAACGCACTTTCACACAAGTCATTTGTTGCGTACAGTCCCAATAGTTTCTTCTTGACCTCATCTGGGCAGAACTTGTAGGAATACTTTGATTGGGAGATTGACAAATGCTTGTATGTTGCCTTATTCGGATTCTCAAGCTCTTCAATGATTGCCAGGGCACCAACCTTTGCAAGATCCTTCGTTCGTCTGTCTGTCGCACGATTTGCAATTCTTGCCGGTGTAAACAATTCTCCAACAAGCTCATGTAGCTCTATCACCTTGGAATTGCTCTTTCGACAATTAAGCGATCCAACTCCTCTGTTCTTGAATAATAACTTCATATACGACTTGAAGGGAGGCAGCTCGTCGATGAACTCCTTGAAAATATTATTCATCATGAACTCACGACACAAGATGAGCTTTGGCTGCTTTGATAGTTTCAACATCTTCACTCGTAGTGTGTCCAACACTCTGCTCATGGACACTGGACCCCAGTTATACTGAGCTAATTCGTGTGTCTTGCCGGCGAGCCAACGAAGTGGAATGCAATAAGATACAAAGAAGATTGACATTAGGCGAGAAACCGCTATCATTTCTTCTGATCGCATGAGAGTGACCAGATTTTTGAGAAGTACATTTTCATTTTTCTTTGGAATTCTCAATAGATAGTCCGCATACTCGTAACAAATGTCGCGATTCATATATATTGCCGGAGCTGCCATAAAACAGATATCCTGTCTGGATCCATGTGTATTTTCAATATGAAAAAGGATTTCACCGGCATGATGTTTTGAAAACCATCCTCTAAAATCTTCGCCCTTCCCTTTCACATAGTTGGCATTTAAACTATAAAATTTGTCCCATGCACGACAGTATGCACTAAAAACAAAAGAGACACGCAATTGACTGTCAATGTCATCCGCTGTATCCTTGAGGATGATCTTAAGGCATGTTGTTATTGCCTTCTCCATGCCGTTCGACCATACATTGCAAAAATGATTGTGGCAATTCTGGTGGTACGTTGTGCCCCCAATTCCCCCAAGAAAAGATGTCTTTCTTTCTATGCAGTACTACATGTATCTGATGTTAGTAGAACATCATTCAACTTTGATAATGTAATCTCATCTGAACTTGGAATTATGGCAGTGTGTGTTGGATAATGTGAGGTAATTACTTCTCTTAGTTGATTTAGTCTATGTTTAAGCGATTCAATCTGAAATATGATGAGTAAATAAATGAATTTGAGACACAATAATAAATGATATCAATCTTTAGTTTTAAAAAGATACTATCAATCATATTATTTACTGTGGTCTCCACACTCTAATCCTTGAGGAATATGCAATATGGCACAATAACCGGATCCAGCCTCCCATTATCCATCAATCCAATAAGGACCGCTTGGAACAGAGTCTGCCTCCTTGCCGTTGCGTCAAAGAATAGTTGTTTCCACACTGGTGCCAGGGCATTTGCTAATTTGATAGCAGTTATTGTCTACCCAATACCTGAATTGCTGCTCTGAGCTGTTGGACAAACTGGACTGATGGTAACTTCTCTGGATCAGAATCATGGAGAGTACTGTAAAAAGTGGCAATGTTGGCAGGTACAGCAGAAGGAGGACTGCCAATGACAAGCAGTTCAATGTACACTTGAACCACCCATAAGGGCCACCTCAGACCACCTTTGCACCCACAGGTATATTCCCTTTCAATCTTGAGGTGAGTGAATCATCTGGTCTCAATCATCTTCTTGTATTCATCAAATGTCTCCTGCTGCTTCTGCTTTGTCACCAGCATTTGAGTCAACTCTTTCTAGATTCAAGTCAACTCTTTCTGGACATGAATCACCTCATACCTTGACACATCTCTTTCCTCAATCACTTTGTCCATCTTTCTTACTTGTGTACTCATCTGTATCCTTTCAGATGCAGAGGCCTTGTAAAGTTGCTGGTGCTTACTATGTATATCCTTGATTTTCTCAAGGTACAAAGCAATTGCTGCCTCGTGTCGTAGATAAGATGTGACATGCTCGTTGACCATGTTGTGTCGCTTCTGTGCTTCCCGTCTTGCGTTGGAACACGCATCACATGACAAATCTACACAAGAGATCTCAAGTCTCTCCCATTCACGCCTTTTATCTTCTAAGAGTAGTATTGAATTCTCTAGTTGCTGTTCCAAATTTTCAACTGTTTGATTGTGCTTAGATGTATTGGACTTCTCCTGTGCAGTGAGGTCTTCTATTTTCCCTTCTTCTGGGTCTTCTTCAAGTGTTTGCTGGAGCATGATGCACATAACCTTTCATTCCGAAGTGCTTTGGTATGAGTAACTCTGACAGATTCTATAGATTGTTCGTATTGGATGGCAGCTTGGGTGGTATTTTCCTTGGCAATTCTTGTCATCTCAAGAGCCTGGTGCAATGTCTTGTCGGCTTTCATCATGGTCGCGTGCAATATTTCCCGCGATGCCAGTTGCTCTTGCATTAGCAGATAGGCAAGATCCTTTGTCTTCTGTTTGTATTTCATCTTGTCATGTGATGACCTCTTCAATCTATTCTCCAATAGCCTTATTGTATTGTGTTGTCTCTCCAACTCAATTTGAAGGCACGTATTCTCTCTACTAATGGACACCGTAGAGCGACGTTGGACATATGTCCGAGGAATGATATTATGATGGGAAGAGAGCTCCTGGAATAATGCAGAAGCAGATAAACCAAGAGTAGACTTGCAATCACATAGTTATATCTTGACTTCTTTTGTTCACCTCCTTGTACGATCTGTCCAAGCTTCCAACTTCTCTTGTTGTTAAGGTTGGGGTTCCCTCTCTTCTTCTTGATAGGTTGGTCAGGAGACATGACATTACTTGTTGTATTGCTACAGTATGAGCCCAAGATTTCATAGATGTGTTGTTATAGAACATATACAGTGGTTGAGTGAGTATTGGGGTCAAAAGACAACCACACCACAGTTAGAAAGTACCATATCCATACATACCTAGTGCAGCAGCATTAGAATTATCATTATTAAAGTCATAAGCCGATCCACCCCTCAAGGTCCAAGCACATTCAGAGCCCAAGATTTCACCTGTGTGTTGTTATATAACATATAGAGTGGCTTAGTGAGTATCTGGGGCAGTTAGTACCTAGTGGATAGGTACTGAGTACGTAGGATACGTAAGCTTGGAGAAGCTTAGAACAGAGAATATGATCATAGATCAACAGTCACAAAGCAAAGGTCAACACCACTGCCTTGAGAAGTGTACATTATTCAACATAGATCAACATTCCGAAAGCCAGGGCTACATAAAACAAACCACACCTCGCGAATCATATTGTTTCTACCTACTCCACATAATCGAGCAGCTTCAAAGTAGGAGCCAACAATATCCCACCTTGCACCGTCACCACCTTCATTCCCCCTTCCTTTCTACCGCCATTACTACTACTACCCCTTCTGCTCTGGGTTTTTTCACGCTTGAAATAGTTAGGATCGATAATGGACGAAGAAGCTTCCAATCCGTGGAAGCCACATACGGCATAGAGCAAGATGCGGTAGAATGCGCTCGACTTGACCTGCCCCTCATTGCTTCCGCCATTGCCATTGTGATTGCCATAACCACTGCCACCATCCTCGGGGAAGTAGAAGTGCACCGCAGGCACCAGCACCGCACGATCGCACTTTTTTGTATTATTCGAAGAAGAAGAAGAGTAGTTTCTGTGGGTCTTTTTTCGAATGACCACCTTGGGCGGACCCGCCAACAGTTGTCCCAAGATTTCGTAAACTTCTTCCGACTGCAACGGCGGATAGCCATGGCCATGGCCCTCCGAAGAGGTTACATCATTTTTGGAGCCCGCTAACGCCAAGGAGACGAGGTAGCTCTCGAACGCCGCTACCGCTCGAGCGGCAAAGGATGGGATGGAATTACTTCCATCACAGTCAGTAAGAGTAGTGCAGGAGCGAGTGACCACCGATCGTATTCTCGAATTGAGAGATCGAAACAGCCTCTCGCCCATCTCCGATTCGTCTTGCCGTATGCTATTATTAGTAGCTGAGGATGACACTGACAGGCCGAGCTTGTGAAACTTTGCCGAAACGATGCATTCGAATTCGCCCTCGTTCTTTGTATCTCCTTTCGTTCGATGGCCAACCTCCCCCTTCAAGAATCTCTCTCTCACCCCCTTGCCCCTCTTGCTCTCGTCCTTGGACAACCTCGCAAACTCGCTGCGATACTCGCACGGATAATTCGGCATGAAGTGCTCCTTCCAATTATCCTCCCCGCCACCCTCCGATTCCAGCACGACGTGCGTGTGTTCGCTGGATGTTCCCACAAACCTGTCATTATTCCACCTTCGCAATTTGCGATGGGAGGGACCTTGCTTGTGCGATGGTCCCACTGCCGGGTTTCGGCGAGAGCGTGAGGGGTTGGTCGATCGGGCGGCGTTTGCAGTAGTGCTTGCGGCGGCGCGGGCGAGCCAATTGCCTGCACGTGGCACCGAGCGTGCCACGGGCGGCGCGGAAGATTCGTTAGCGATATCTTCGGCCTCCTCGGGGATGCTGCCGGCGCGGCTGCGATGGCGTCTCGCGCCGCCGAAGATGTTTCGCACCACGGCCTCGTTCTGGTTTTCGTCATTATTTGCAACTACTGAAGTTGAAGCAGCAGCCTCGTCCACTTGGGCATCGCTAGCAATGACATTATTCTCATCTAATACCCGCCCGGTAACTAACAATGGACTGGGGTTGCGCATCGGCGTCCTGGTACGGGGATTCGATCTGGGCCTCGATCTCGGCGTGCTTCGTTGCCTCGGCGTGCTGCCCGGCCTACCAGTAATGCCAACCCCGTCGAAACCAAAATTATCACTCGAAGCTGGAATGTTGAAGGAGGCACTGCGCATGCGAGGACGGGGAGTGCTACGGGGACGAGGCTCTCCGTCGGATAGCGCGGAGGCGACGGAGGTTGCTGATGTCGCTGCGGAGAGGGAGAGGTTATCATCTTCGTCAGCGTCGCCTTCTACTACCACTGCTCCTGCTCCTGCTGCTGTTGGTGACGCCGAGGTCGTGTCAATGTTGATGGCGGAAATGTTCTCGATGATGATGCCCTCCTCATTGTCATTGTTGGAATTGGTGATGTTGGCGTTTTCGTTGAGAGTGCGAGGAGACGACGACATGATGGGCGCGCGGGTTGATGATATGATGCGATGACACACGCTGACCTCTAATAACTATCTATCTAATTAATAATGATGTGAGCAGGCTGGAGCATTCAATTTCAATCGTTCATCTCATTGATCCCATGAATGGAGTGCACGACAACATCATCATCAACAAACATCAACGACATGAATCATTCACAACAGAAGAACTCAACACTCAACACATGAAAAAGCGCAACAAAAAGATGACGCGCCATCCAACAATGATGATGGCATTTTGAGGAAATTCTGATGCGTTGGAACTTGGAACTTGCGCTTGAATTAATAATTGATGTTGATGTTCGGACGTTTTGTTTCTCTGGACTGACAAAATATCTAATGTAAATTAGTCTAAAATGAGTTCGAATTTTAAATAAGTTCAAATATCGTACGTTTGGGTTGCTATGCAAACTAAATCTTCTGTACCCATGGACAATAGTCGAGCGGCGGGCGCATATATTGTTAGATAGATATGATCAATGCGGATGGGAATTGATCAGTTCTCCCCCCTGTTATCAATCCTAAATTTCCATTAACACAAAATTAAGCCATTACGGCCGGCTTGTGCGTCGTGCATTTTGGCCAGAGCCAAGAAGCGCTCAACCAACACTCAGAAAGTCATGACTTTATTGGAAAAAGAGGGAGCACTGTCACGCAATAAACTTGAAGTGGGGAACTTGTGTCGACTGATCAATTCACTTGTGAAACTCCTAGTCGTCAACCCTCAGGTTATGGGCAGGAGGCTTGGGACCACA
>JALLOZ010006803.1:0-14115 GCA_036939875.1 Thalassiosira pacifica
CTGAGATTGCTACCTGACAAATTTGGGCACTAGCTTGCTACTAGTAAACTCGTTCATGTGACCAATAATTAATTTTTACTAGGTAACGCTAACAAAAAGTACGAACCCAAGTCCCACGATCTTATCCCACAAGGACCATCCATTACTGCATGTGGTTGTCCCTCTCTTAAGCTTCTCCTTCCTCATGATAGGTCAACGTTGTATCGATTCCTACCCTTCCAACTTCAATAGGTTCATCACCTCCGGTGCCGTCCAACACCAGCACAAGCAGAGCTGTTGGATCCATCTCCGTCATGTCATTATTGTTCAAGTCCGCCATTCCCTCCTCAATCACGCCCCCAAGTCCTCTGTTCTCCAACTCTGGCATAAGCATAAGGAAAGCATGTGGTTCCAACTCTGGCACAATCAAAGCATCATCTAACTCGGGTGGAACCGACATCAACTCAAACAAAATTGCATTGGCCCCCGCCGCTTTCAGGTTGGACTTTTCTTCTGCGTGTCCAAAGATATGCTTCAATATGTTGATCTTTATCTTCAGATTTTTGGTCATAATATGATCCAAACCTTTCTCGACAAGAGCCTGGCAGATTGGCAACTGCTCTTCATGCTTCTCCCTTGCTTCCTGTTTCTTCCTTTCCCTGTTTGCCGCAATCTCTGCATCAACCTTCTTTTTCTGTTCCTGATTCTTGGTGCGATTTTCCTCCCTTTCTCGTTGTAGCTTTGAGATGGATGATGCCAATTGATTGTATGATGTTATTTTCTCCAACTGAGAAGGTCCGTTCAATATTCGAGCGTAGCTATTGACATTACCCGAAACGAAGTCAATCCTGCGCCTTGCGATGACCTTTTTCGCTTTCTTGCCTGTGCATTGGTCGATAATTGCCCCCACCTGCACATCCCTCACGCTTGGATTAAGCAACTCAACTTGATCCCGAGTCATCTCCACTTGCAAATAAGTCGATGGAAGGAGGTCGCCTCCCTTACGCCACCCATGATTTGAAGCCACAAAGTTTGTCATGTGTACGAACAGATCCGCTGCCAATTTAATATTTCTCCCTTGTGGGAATGTCGACGCTCCAAATTGCACTGGTCCGATAGGTCTCGGATTTTCGTTTTTGTCAGCAAGAAAAGGATCAAGCAAGTGTTTCGGAGCAAAAACAAAGCCCTTGTAATCTTCGCCAAGCATCCATTGACGCGAACGAGTAGGTTGGACCACTTGGTCATCACAAATACTGTTTACAAACACGGTGGGATCCTCCTTTGTCACTAAATGACAACCTCGAAGCTTGTGGACATCATCCAAGCAGATGTATCCTAGATTCATCATTTGTTTGAGGTTTGTTGTAGACCATTGTCCGTCAAATGTGTCCATGAGTGCACACAATTTCCTCCGCTCCTCCTCCGTCATGTGCTGCCAACAAGCCGGCATTGCATCGAAGAGACCACTCCTATTTGTGAAGAACCGATCTGCAGATTTCACTGACGCCTCGATCTTCCTCATCCACTGATTGAAAGGAAGACGTTTGGAAGGGCACATATTGACTCGAATGAATGACTTCCTCCACGCCTGACTCTTCTGGACCGTGTTAAGTGCCTCATTGATGACAAGTACCAACTCGAATTGAGAGATCATATGCTTTGTGTGTAATTTGTATCCATCAAGCAGCTCCCGAGTTGCCATTTTGTCTGCCCTAGCGACCATTTGGTCATACGCCTGGGAGACCTGTGAAGTATCTCCCTCCTCCTTCACAACCAGAATTTTGTGGTCACTAAAGATCTGAAGAGCCGTAACGTCGAGGTGGCTGCCAAAGCCGTCCAAGGAAAAAACCACCCAAAAGTCAGGATGATCTGAAATGACCTCCATTGCTCGAATGCCCTTGCAAATGGATGGAGTCACAGCCACCCACGCTTCATCCGTCATGTACGCATTGGGCGTCATCTCGACACATGATCCGGAAGGCGCGTTGTGATGATCTGTGAAGTTCTTCAAATTGTTGAATTCAAGCACCTTCCCCTTAGTGAGATAAATACGGGGGCCATCTACACCACCAGCAGATCCAACGCGAACGGTAGTTACACTATCTCTGCTATCGGCTAAATTCTTTTCATGCTTACGTTTGCTTGACGACCCAATGATTCGTAAACACCCATCGCTTGCAATAAAGCAACTCTCATCTAGGTTGCAAGTGAAGTAATCTTGCACTTTCAAGAACCTCTCCAGATCTTCTTCATTTTTGCAACTGTTCTTCTTCTGTTCATTCCATGCTATAGCAAAGACAACAACAAATGATATGAGAATGAAATAAATAAATAAAAAGAAGTAGCACATGCTCATGTACTCACCCATCTCCACGGTGTTGTGGGTCCTCAAAAGCTTCTGTGTTGTTATTGCTGTGCGATTGGTGGTGGTCAATTGCGCAGTTAGAACACGACCATGTCGTTTCAATTCTGGCAATTGCTTCGAACGAATCAAATAATCATAATGATTCTCTGCCTCTTTCATTCGAACTCCCTCAATCTCTGAAATGAAACAAATCATTTCCTTCCGACTCATCCCCTTATTGGCATGGTCCCGTGACTTCGCAATTGACTGGAGTAGAGTCCGTGTGGCAGCGTCAGTCAGGGACTTATGTTTGCCCTGTTGTTTCTTGAAGAGCCGATTGAACTGTTCCCGATCATCAACATCATGAGTCTCGTCTAATTCCTCTAACCGCGCCTTTGCAATCTTGTAACGACTAGTTAAAGTCTGTCTGGGAATTGTAACATCACCACAACCCTCGCTGATCGCTGCGAAAGCAATTTTTGTATCCCCTCCGGTGGTCAACATAGAATTCACACCAATATCCATCGCATCCTTCATTAGACCAGGTCGGTCGTATTGTCGATATGTGGCCCTTTCAACTTTGGGCTTCACTTTGACTTGCGACTTGATCGCAGTCTTGCTCTTCTTAGGCACGAAGAAGTTCGCCAAGTGATCCGCCCTAGTATCCTTCGTACGCGGCCCCTTCGGAAAATTGACGTATCCGTACATTGTGTTGCCTTTCCGGCTCGCTGCCCTCTCTTCGTCGTTGCGAGGTCGTGCATTGTTGATACTTTTCTTCTTCGTGCTCTTGCTCTGTAGTCCGTGTTTCCTTTTTTTATCATTGCTTTGCCCAGGCTTGGTTGCCTCCCCATTGTCGCCGTCATCATCAACAACCACCACCTCAGCATGATGAAGCCTCTGTCGTTTCGGATCATTGCCATGATCTTCCTCTTCTCCCTCAGACAGCTCACACTCTTCGCCATCACTACCAACGGGAGCTGATTCGCCCAGGGGTTCTGCTGATAGGAGGGCAGCATTCGCCTGATCTGCTTTGTCCCGGAGAGCTTTTTGCGCCTTTGCTTTTCGAGCCCTCGAGATGGAGAGGCGAGAACTTGCTCTTGTCCTCCTCCTGGGCGCACCACCCCGTGACAGTTCTTTGGTTCGGGCCCTTGCAGTTGCCCCTGCAGAAAAACTGACTGTGCTCAAATTTGGTGTTGATGATGTTGTGTTGCTTTTATTTGTTGTTGGTGTGGATGTGTCACAAGCCGAGAGTGTGGCTGAAGAATTCCTCTCGGAGGGAGACGATTCTCTCTCGGCCGGAAGAGACACACTCTTGGCATGTCTCATCTCGGCCGGAAGAGACACACTCTCGGCATGTCCAATGTTGCATGAGGCAAGCGTAGAGGAAGGAGCGTGTTGTTGTGGAGTTCTGGCCGGAGAGGGAGATGGGAGTCCTTCACCAGTTCCGCTTTTGGATGAGATGGAGGGGGAAGCAGAGGACAGTTTGACAGCTCCGCTTTCGGAGCCGGGAAGAGACGCGGAGAATGGCAGGGACGACGAAGGTTGTCGTTCTGTCGTTTCGTTTGCGCTTGGGGCAGAGGAAGCGGATGATGCATTTCCGCTTTCAGATGCACGCGACGACGGAGACGCACATCGTTGTGCGGTTCGGATTTTGTGCAAGGCGGATGGCGTAGCCGGACTGGATGATGCCTTGGAGACATTCTTTGACGGGGGAGGCATCTTGATTTGAGGCGCTGGGGACAAGGATGATCTGGTTGGGCGATGAGGAGAGGGAATTGGAAGATCGAATGATCTTCAACTGTTCTGGCTGGAGAATTGACAGCGACGAAGCGTCAACCAGCCAAGATCTGGACCTTCAAGTGAGGTACAATGACATGAGATAGATGAAATGACCTTTTTATGGTGTTTTTGAACAGATCAGTACGATTCTGTACGTTTTGATCTATAAAACGCTTCAAATTTCGTAAAATAGAGTGTTTTTCTATTTATTTGAAGTTTGCTAGCAATCCATCAAGTAGAGCCGAAAACGTCATGACGAAACGACGGTCAGGCGACGAAAATGATTCAGGTCTCCTCTATGATCCTACGCTAGAAGGAAGATAAAATTGACCATACATAGGCTCACATATGACAAAGCCACGAGGGCAAATGTATTTTTATTTTTGGCACAATAAACTGATTCTTTTTAATCTAATTGTATGAAGGAATTGATAGATATCTAAGAGTCTTACAAGAAGCATTGTTGGTACAGTACGCATGAGCGCAAGCGCACAAATAATATGATTTATGTGCTACTTGCACCACCTATTTAGCCTACGTGCATCAACAGGCGTGATCCTGTTTAAGATAGTAAAGTTAACTATTAGACAGTAAATGTGCAGGGTATGTCTGCGTGGCGTACAATTATTAAACAATATGCTTACATTACCACCAACAACGCTACCTAAGTACTCAAGATTCACGAGCGGCTGAGCAAGCCCTGTGTGCAATCTAGTAGAATGTCACGCAGGAGATTTTAAAAATGACCGGACAGCCTCCAGCAGTAGAAACTTGTTCAAATCTCATGGCCAAAAAGGCATATTTAATCAGATTTCTCAAATTTAAATTATTCAGATTTCGTCCAGTCTCTACGTAGCCAAACCGCCAATTTTATCATTTTGCCCAGATGGACTATTCTACAAATTCCTATGCACAAATATATCATTGATAAAAAGAGTCTGATCCTTGAGTAGTAGTCTGAAGATAGGTTTTGCTCTTCTACCCAATTTGGATTGCACATAAGATTTGAGAACGGTGTGCTCAATTGGATCTTACTCCATATGGTCTTAATATTCACCATTTGTCACTTGGCAGTGACTTTCTGATTTCACTATACCTACCTTTTAATAACTACCCCTTTTAGGGATTTGATGTATCTCTGATAAGCTTTCAGTGCTTTGTATCCAGAAAATCTCCAATCTTTGCACAAAAGGAGAGTTACCAGACAAACAGGTTAACATTAGAGGAAGCTTCCCCCTTTTCAGTAAACCCGCAAGCTGCTGTCATGTTGTAGCTATCAGCTTGATAGACATTCAAGTCCAGTCTCTACCAATGCATCAAAATAAACAAAATACATGCATCTTCTGAATTATCAGCATGCATCCATGCAAAACCCTGAGTTGGGTGGGTGGGAAACAAAAATTATGGTCCAGGGAGAGCCACAAGAGTCCGTGATGAGGTGCCCCCATCAGTTTTCTCACTAGGTACGTCAATCCCCCAAATATAAGTCTTCTTGGGATTGGTTTTGTGAGATAGGAAGCTCATAATCCATCCCATCCATCCAATACTGGCTTCCCCCATCACATGTATGTTGGCTTGCAACTAGCAATCCATAATTTGGTATCCCACTAGGGAACCCCTTTCCAAATTGGTACTTTTGGCTGTGCCAAACTGTTCACCACCAAAACTTACCACCACCCTCATCACTTGCTCCTATCTCAACCCTCTTAGCTATCCACACATATCAGTCTTAAAATTTACCATTTGTCAGTTGACAGTGGCTTTCTGATTTCACAGTCTCTATCTTTGAATAACTACTTTTTTTGGGGATTTAACCCATCTTTGATTAACTTTCAGTGCTTGGTCTTGTAGGACAAATCTCCAAGCTTGAATCTGTGGACAAAAGGAGAGTTACCAGACAAACAGGCTAACAGTAGAGGAAACTCCCCCCTTTGAGTAAACTTGCAAGGTGCTGATATATTGTGGCTGATAAACTGTATGTGACACTCAAATCTAGTCTCTAACAATTCACCAAAACAAGCAATATTGATGCACCTTCTAAATTACCTAGTGGCATCCATACAAACCCCCTTGGCTCAATCTGTTGCTCTAAGAGAATCCAAGAGCCACCCCAAAACCACGCACCAACTCTATCTATATTTAGCTACTACCACTGATCAAAGTAGTCCTTGATGTCCTTCAGTTGTATTGGTAATAGTCTCCATGGTCATTAGAGGCTAAGTCATAACCTCTCCTTGAACAAAAGCCACAACCAAACACTGGACGGAGCCTTGGCAACTCTTCACCCCCTAAGTCTGACCACATCAGCTTGAAAACATGTGATGTCATTTGCTCCCCTCCAGTCCTCTTAGATGTTCATGCATACTAATACTGTGTTGTTGTTGTTGTCATTGTTAGTCTCAATATGGTTCTATTTTTACTCCTTAGGCCATCCTATGTGAGAATGACTAGCTTTCCTGAGACCCCCTCACTGGCTCCGGTTGATCCACTTGGTCGACTATGGACAGCACGACAGAGGATCAATCTACACACATCAGTGCAAAACATCTGCTTCCTCCCACACCATTGTCACTCCCTCCACCACATCCCTCATCTGACACTGCATGTGCCTTACAATACTTGATTCAGAGTTGTGCCTGTTTAGTTCGCAAATCCTTTCTCCATTACTAGCACTATCAGTGCCTCATCCAGATGCCTCTCCAATGTCACAGCTTGATCCTTACTGCTCATCTTAATCCAAACAACCTCTGTCCAAAAGTTAGTGCACCACTCTGGGACATGCCAATCAGCTACTTAATCTAGACTCAGGGGGCCTACCAGGTTGTCCACGTCTCATATTAGATCCTGCAAGCAGGACTGCAAACCTGCCTCACACTCTTGAACAGCCATATATGTGACCCCCTCCATAATCCCCAGTGTAACCCGAGGCAGTTTCATAGAGGATGAGCAGCGAAGAATGCTCTCCCTGGCTTGAAGGCCTTGATGCTGCGGCCCTTGTGACTATGAATAAACCAGATGTATGACAGACTTGATCTCCTGACCAGAGGAGTCAGCCCAAGCTAGAGCTTTGATGGTCGAAGAATAAGGTAGATACTGTCTCGTAAACCTTGACAAACCAGCCTAGAGACAACACGCCTCTATATCTCTGAGTATATATGCTCTTGGTCAGGGAGCTCAATGATAGGTATCATTATAATGAGGAGGTTTGAATTCCCATCTCAAAACTTTGGAGGGAGAAAAAGGTGACCAATTGCAACCACCCCCAAGTCCCCCCTTGCTTCAACTCAAAATTTTGGCAGGGAGGGGGCCTTTTGGCCGAGGAACTCTCCTTTTTTGGTAACGGTTAGACTTCCACCAACATACCGGTGATAGTGATAGCCAGACCAGCAGATGGACAACCAGATAGCGACCATAGGTGACAGACAGACTATAGTCCCTTGGTTGACAAACATGGCATTCATAGGGTCAGTTGTCATTCACCACCTGTCCAGGACATGGTTCAAAAACACACCCTTGTCCATGGGGGCACCTCATTATGGGCAATGTGCCCTTCAGACCTCCTCGTGGAAAGGGACCATGTCAAATCCCCTTCACCCAATCCCAATACTCCCTATGCTCTCCCTCTCCAGCATATCTCCTCATTCCTCCCCTCTCCCATCAAAGAGACAATCTCCATTGCATATGCCGTCAATTCTCAGGATTTCAGGGGCATGGTTTTGTCCTTGCTACCCCCTGCATTAATCAAGGGAGGGTGCCGTACTTTCCTCCTCCATCCACGGGGAATGCTCCACACCTGCTCTCCGGATTATTGTCAAGCTGCCTTTTCTGATCAATCATATTGTCAGCCGAACTAATAATCAAGGTGTGTTGACAGGAGGCACCATGTCACACCTCTCTCCCCTGTCACCCATCCGCACTTGTTTGCTAGGATATCCTCTTGGGGTACAAACTGGTGGCTCTCCAACTCCCTTCTCCCATGGATGCAGAAGATGCCTATTTTTTTCAGACAGAGCACCAAAACCAAAGGGTGTCACCAAACAAACCAGACAACCCAAACATATTGGACAAGTACTGATAGGCACACCATCACAACCACCCCCCGGTAAAGGCAAAACTGCATTACACGCCAACTATAACTCATCCTACTGAACCTCATCATGGGCTGAAAAGTTGTGTACGTCATTGCAAACAATTGCTACCATATGAATGCACCCAAGACAAGAGGTGGTTGGAACATGGCAGGAGGCAAAGGAAATGGAAAGGGGAGCATACAGGAAGCATGATAGTGGTGGGAGGCTATAACACCAATGACAGTGATAAATGATGGCAAGTAGGGAAGGAGAGTGGCACAACCACACTGAAACCCACAAAAATCTGGACCAGGGAGAGCACCAAGAAATCGTAAACGGGCTTCCCCCTCAATTTTCTTACCCAACTAAGCAATAGCATTTTAATACCGTTGAGATGATATTGTTGTAGTAACATAGCTAAAAACAACAACAATAATAATAATTAGACTATGTAGAGTTACCATACCCTTGTTTAAACTGATTTCTAGCCATACAACAAATGCATCCGCAAAGAGCATTTGTTGCTGAGTAATTTTGCTTGTTTTTTAGCTAAAAATCCCCGCTGTGGCCTTGGTACTCCACCCCGAACAAAACACCTTATTTCTTTGTGCCCTTCATGTTTTACCCTCCCAAGTAGGTCTGTAGACCATTCCTTGGTTTGGATTGAAGGGATCCATGCCATGACAGCTGTCCCTTGACCAAGGCGGCGGGGCTCTGGCTCAGTCATGGTGGAGGAGGAAGAGAACATCTGCTGCGCCGCATGACAACAAGGCACAAAAAAGGTATCTTATGAGGCGTAGGTACTTACAATTCCTACATTGAAGAGCTCTGGAGGAGTTTTTTTGCTCGTCTCAATGCAGTGCAATGGGCAAAGACGTCATCTCTTGTGTGTTGTGCCAACATTATTGGACCACTTATTGTCGATTTTATTGAGCAAGCAACCACAGCTTTTGTCCCAGCCTGCTGTCTATACAGGACTAACTTCCACGCCAACCTTAGCAGATCAAATACTTCGTCTTTAATCTATGAAGCATTCAATATCTATAAAAGAAAGTGAAGACTGTACCGTCGTGTGATAGGCTGGGACAACTAACTAAACGATGAGCAGTAACAAAAACATCAAAAAATAGCTAGGTATCCTACATACAAACCACGGGGCCAGAAATCCGTGGTCAAGCCCCCCCCCTTGTGTGTGACTTGGGATGGAAACACATCTGTGCCATAGTAGATATTTTATGGTGGTATTGGTATCTTGAATCATTCAGTGCCTTGCTACCATTACAGCTTTTTCAGTATGATTCAAATAAGGGATATCATTCCATTGATCCTTATCTTGAGACAAGCAAATGTTACAACCGCACATCACAGTTTATGCATTTGCTTTATGTTGCAAAGATCCAAGCTCTATATCAGATGCACACAATATCATATAAGAGTTAAAAACATTTGAGTCTCTGTTGGCACCTAAGATATTTTTGATATAAAGAACAATGTTTCACATGTTTGGGGAACAATGATTGTACTATTTTCTTCAACAGAAGACCATACTGTTCCTACATATGCATGAGATGGGTAGCAAATGCATCCATAAGAGCTGTTCAAGGTTCTCAACAAATCTTGCTTATGATATTCAAGATATCAGCTAGAGCAAGGTATCATACGATCTCATAAAATTGCAACATCAAATCTACCAGCCAATCTCCTACTACCACACTCCAACAATCAAAATGGAGGCAATTTCCAATACACTCACCATCTTTTGGGCCTTCCAGGTTTCAACAACTGCCAATACTGACATGATTATAACAAGGCTGATGCACAATTCCATATCACCTGATAATTTTTGAAGAAAACCTACATCTGTGGTATCACCAAATGTGACTTGTTGTAACCAATGAAGTAGTAGAGGAGTTCACCATAGTCCAAGATGGCTCAATGCTTGCAACAACCACCACAAGAAGTACCAAAAAGCCTATGGTATCAAATACAGTGCCCTGAATTAGAGCTTGGACCTCATGGACCTGGCAAATAAGTGCACCAACAATGAAGCCAATACTTGAACTGTTGGGTTAAGAGCCAAAAGGACAATGGTATGAATGGATACATGAAGAGACAGTATGAGGGATGGACATCTTATTGTTATGTGGAATGCAATCTTCACCTGCAGGATAACAAGCTTGACAGGGGTTATTGGATCAACTAGGCCATGATTCAGATTCTCTACAAGGCAACCAAATATATGGGCTGCCACACCACTGACAAGTCTGATGCTGATACATATGCTGTTTCATTTTACTATTAAGCTAAGTCAGGCAATTGTGCTATAAGGTACACCATGGATAAGTGGGAAGGCAGTCAGGATATTGGCCTATCTATTGAAGGCCCAAATATCAATCCTCAGGGTGGAGGACCAGATAATGGTATTGAATATGGGGTTTTAATATATGTACTTTCGTACGGTACATACATTTTAGACCCACAACGGACATGAACTGGAACCAGTTTGACCCGGGATTTGAGATCACTGGAAAATTCTGATCTTAGTCAAAATGTCAAACTGTTTCCAGATCATGGTTTTTTACCTCAATCTGGCTAATTTCAGTCTCAAAAGTGGTGTCCAAAATCTGAGAAATGTACCAAAACACAAATCCAACTAAATCATGATTGGCAGCGGTCTACCTACTTGGAACTTGAAACCACAATCCTCCCAACAAGGTACCTAGAGCTTTCCTAGCATTCAATGCTGGTTTATTAGCAAATTAATGGTATCTTCAATCAATTATCAGAGAAAAATTTCATAGCACATAAATATAGGTAGAGAGCCATATGCCCCCATGCATCCCACCTACACCAATAATGTAATGATCAACCTTGCTCCTGGTTGATGGCCTCTCACAAACAAGGAGCCTCCCTAGACAATGGGCCCATCAACCAAATCCACCGGTGGACCCTAACACAGCATTGGTCATTGTTCCTAACCAAGTCCCCACAGAGGCCAAAGCAGGCAGCCAAAAACACTTAATTTTTGTCAAGAACAGGCGTTTTATAATCAATCACGTACAACCGGCTTGCAAATAATAATATTTGCAGCATCTTCCAGGTCACGCTGTTGCTGGTTGGTGGTGCTGTCGACATTGTGGTGGTCTATACCGTCCGCGGATTTTTTCGCCCTACACTTAGCACACTGGATGGCAAATTGGCCAGCATACTGGATGTATGGAACATTGCTATAGTCCGTCAGGGTGGGATTCTTGTGACTGAGCTTGCTGCTCCACAACAGCTTCACCTTGCATAGATAGTTGCTTGCGTTGATGTTTCCGGCGTATCCTCAGACGTATTCAATGTACCAACTTGCCTTGCCAGGAGGATGGGCCCAATCTCTGATGGCCGTGTCCATGTAGTTGGTGCAGTTGTTGTTATCGCCGTCATCCCACACTTCGGCAGAGACAAAGGAGAGACTCCTCCCCAGAGGAAAATGTAAGCCCTTTTTGGATTCCTTGTCATCAATGGGGAGTGTCTAGTGGTGGAAGGTGCACATGGAGGTGATGCCATCACCGCTGGTGGCAATGGTGGTGTTGTGTGTGATTGGCTTGAGTAGGATGGTCTGTTTTTCATATGTTGTTATTGACATTTGTGAGGTTGACAGTTACGCTGGGGGCAATGGTGGTGCTGCTTTCATTGACGCAGACGTGCAGGACGGCGTCAGAATTGAAGAAGATGACGGCTTGGAATAGAGTCGTCAAAATCCAAGGCAAGGAGAGGATGATGAGCAATGATAATTGCACCATGGTTAGCTTTTATTGGTGTTGATTATCAACCAATATACCTCTGAAGCCCAAAATTGATGATTGCCAATAGTTTATGACTACTCGGTAATGATTATCATTACTGAGTAGACATTTTTCACCTCCAAATGATAACCAGTCTTTACTAGTTATAAGGGGTTATTGCTCTATAATAACATAATATTACAGTTCAATACCTCATTATAACTACTATTTTAATTTTCTATCAATTTTTGTTAAAATTGCCGTATTATCTAGCATAACCATCCAAGATTGCACTATATACAATCTAAAACTATTACTGTAACGGTATAAAATTGTATTTAAATGTTTCATTTGGCTATATTCAATGAGAGATAAATCTAACATCCTTTTAGATACTATTCACTATAGCAATTTGTCATACTAATTATTCTGTCAGTAAGTAGTCTCGCCTCATCACTAACTGGTAAAAAAAGTGACCGCTCCATTCCAAACACACTTTCTCCAAACACACAAAAATTGGCACCGCCTACCCGTCCTTCATCACTATGCTCTATGCCCAACTGGCCCAACTACTCCAACTGGAACTCCTTGACAGCTGACAGCCTTGAATGGCAGTCTTAAGCCCAACTTCCCCCATCAGTCCCTGATCAGTCCAGCATCAGTCTACATCAGAGGATTTGCCACATTGGCCAATAAATCGGCCATCGCTTGCTCCAATGCTTTAATCATCAGCGGCACTGACAGATCGGCCATTGCTCCCCCTACGAGGAATAGGCCAGGCCCCCGCCTGATCAATTGACCATGCCCCGCCCTATTAGTTGGTCATTGCGGCGCGGGGACAGTGTCCATCAGCCCCGCGTGCAAATGCAGGTTACCCTTATTTTATTTTTTATTTAGGATGTCAATTTTTGATTGCATATTCCAGGTGGGTAGCCTCAATCCCACGATACTGCGGCCACGGCAAAAATTGACACCCTTTTTGTCATGGTTCTTTCAGTCAGGCTCTTTTTATTTCATTCTCTAACTATTTTTCATCCATTTTTTCTTTCAAATGAAGGCCGAGGATGAGCGCCAAGGTGAAGGTCAAGCGCGGAGCATGAGCAAGTGTTGGTGGATGCAGCGTTGGCAAAAATTGGGGGAAGTGGGCGCGGGAAGATAGAGGCGAGTATGGCAGGCAGGCGCGGACAGACAGAGAGGTGAATATCTGCGTCGGCGATGAGCGGGGGAAGTGGGCACAGGTGGAGGTGAATATTGGGCATAGACGGATAGGTATATACTGGCATCGGCAATGATCGGAGGAAGTGTGCGTGGGTGGAGGTGAGTATCGGGCGCGTGAACGCAGAGGTAGGTAGCGGCAACAGGCAGGCCAATGTGAGTATTGTGAGACAGTGCCGGTGGACATGAGTATGAGGAGGCTTTGCAGGTGGAAGTGAGTATCAGCAGAGGTGATGAGTGGGGTAAGTGGAGGCGGGCAAAGACGATGGCCAAGGAACAGGGGGAGTGGAGGAGGTGGCTAATGGGGGAAGTGGGGCGAAGAGCAAGGTGAGTGTCCATGTTTATTACTCTGTCCTCCACCCTACGCTCATCCTCTACCTGCCTCCACTTACCTCCAGGCAACGAATGGAGGAAGTGACGATGGAAAAAGGCGCCGGTGGGATAGTTGAGTGTCGGCAAGCACTGGAGGGGGAGGCGCTAGATATGCGCACTGGGTACTAGGTACATACCCGATGCAGATATCTAAAGTATCCACAAAGCCAAAGCTAAAATAGTGCCACTGTGACATGCAGAACTTGCCGCCAATGTCAGATGCACATCATACGTTGGAAGGATCATGCTTCTCACTTCCCGAAAACAGAAACCCAAAACTTGACACCAGGTTGAACGAGAGTTTCTTGTTAGAAATGAGCCCAAACCAAATTACAAAGGTGAGCTTGAAAAAGCGAGCATTATTTTGTATACCAACTTGATAAGTTAGGGAAAATGAATAAGATAACTAGATTAGTTGGAAGCTACCTAGTCGATGTCTTGCATTGGAACATAGGTAGTGATCTAAAATTAAAAAACAACAAACAACAAACAACAAACAACAAACAGCAGACAACAAACAACAAACAACAGACAACAAACAACAAACAACAAACAACAAACAACAAACAACAAACAACAAACAACA
>JALLOZ010006895.1:0-12822 GCA_036939875.1 Thalassiosira pacifica
CTAGCAATTTCTGTCTTGTCGGAGATATCAGATGCCCTTTGAACATGAGACAGACAGAATGGGATAGATAGTCTCGGACGATGAGAGTCTTCTCATCCGTCCTTCAATTCCTACTCCCATCTGCAAGGGACCTCGTAGTATTCAACATAAGATCGGATGAGAGTCTTCACCAGCCATGACTATCTTCTCCTACCTGCATTTGAAAAAAATCACGCCCGTCTTCCATAAGAATTCATCACCGAAGCTACGAACGGGACAGCATCTGTAATCTGCATGTCCGTCTTTGCTCGGTAAGAATTCATCATCAAATCTCCAAACAGGACATTATGACACTTTGTGTGAGGTTGAATATTTGCCAAGAGACGCATCGTACAAGATCTCTTCTCTCAGATGATGATCGACGGAGACGTAGATAGTGTAAATACCATTCCTATCTATCGATGAGAAGCGTATCGATCTAGCGATACCTGATCGTACAGTACCAAGTAGTGTATGATATTGCACCGTCATTTTCGCTCTAACTCTGATAACAGTTGTAATCCGTGCTGAACTCTGGTAGTGCACTCTAGTATTAATATGCACAACATATATGTTAAACGTAAAAAAGTACGATGAAGTGCAAAATCGAAATATTGTGCACTTACAATGAAAGTACCTGCAACCATCTGCAACCACGGACAGAACCTTCATGGCAACCAGATGACACCATGATGAACAAACAGACGGAGATAGATCTAGGGTGTACAATATGGACGTGTTGATCAAGACTCCTGTCTATCAATATACTTAACCTTTCACAGCTAGCCAGATCTGCACAGAATAAGATCTCGACACCAGGGAACGCGCCACCCCAACTGAGGTCCGGATTTTATTGGTCAAAATAAAGTTGAAAATGTGCCCCCCCCCAAAAAAATAGGATCTTATCCTATTATAGGTAGGTCTATCATATTATATATAGTACTACTCCTACTAGTTTAATACAATCATCATGTAGGTATTTTTGGCCTATTAATGTTTACCATTGAGTCAATCCCTCCTTTGCTCTATCCTTGTCAGTAAATTTAAATGGTGCTGTTCTGGCCAAAGCATCCCTCCATTCTTTTGGCGCAATTCCACCGGCAAACCACTCATGAATATCTTCCCACATTCTTGGCAGCAAATTACCATTAGACAATCGAAAATAACTCTCCCCTTGAAACACAACATAATCTCGTGATCTACTCATCACTCTTACCCCATCAGCTGATCGAACTCTAGGTTGTTGTGGACCTCTTTTCTTTCCTGTAATTGATTCTTGCAACAAAAGCTTCTCTTCCAGAATATGTCCCTTCAGGTTTGATTGTGTTCGTGCATTTGTGACTTCAACTCTCTGCTCTGTTGTTGGCATGCACCTCAACCTTGCCTTCACCTCAGCTAGAGTGCCATTGAAGGCCTCATTGCTCTCCTCCGATATTCTACCTGCCATCTCGTAGAAGTGTATAAAATTGCGCATTGTACAGAACATACCATGGAACTTGTTGAATTTTTTACCTGGGAATGCATCTTCCCACCGGCACCACAAAACAAACAACTTGTCATCGCAAATTCTTGGGGATCTTTTCTTCTGACTCTTAACAAAGCAACCAATTTCATATATTGCCTTGGCCAGGGCCTAGAAGAGCTTTTGTGACCTTCTTACAATACTGCAAGCTCACCATCCCCTTTCCATTGGTTTGCTCAATTCCGGCATTCTTTGTATCAAATTTCCCGCCGGCACGAGACTCAATACTCTTCCAAAGAGCATACTCCAGCGCACTCTTTGGTCTCTTGCCATCCGTAGAATTCTTCGCCTTGAGTACACCCTCCAAATCAGATAGTCCCGCTAGGATGAGATTGTACTCTCCTAGCTCGGTTGATTCAGCTTGAATCCTAAACTCATCCTTTGCTGCAGCTTCGTCTTCGCGTAGTGTGTTCACTTCATTCATCAGAGCATCACTTAGAATGTCAGAATTCTCTGCTTCTGCCTCTTTCACCTTCTCTCTTATGTCCTTGCGTATTTTTCGCATTCTCTTCTTGATCGTGTTGCTAACTGCCAGTGTTGGTGAGTTCCTGATGGCTTCCTTTACTTGCTTGATCTTGGCCTTGACTTCCGCATCAACATTTGCCACTCGGACTTGCCACTCACACCCATTCATCCGCTCCCGAATGCTAGTACTGACTGAAATCCAAAAATGAGTTATGTGGCCTGCAGGAGTATGCATGATTCCACAGTTTTGCTTGTGACTTGGAATGTAGAATATTGGAGGATTGAACGATGATCCAGTTAACCTGTTTGCATTTGTGTATTCTTCTTTGTTCAGCTTTAATCTTCCATTTGCTGTTAGTTTTTGAAACAAAGCAGAAGTGTTTTTGAAACAATGCTCACCTACCCTCATGGGTGGATCTGAAGTAACAGGCATTGCAGCGTAATCACCTATCAGTCTGACAAGTTTCTCTGGCAAGTTGCTTGGTGACGACACTGCAGCTCGCAAGAACCTCAATTGTAGCCATACTGGAGGTCTTCCCAAGTCAGTATTTTTCACAAGACAGCATGGCATGGGATAAGACACGGAACAAGATGACTGTCCTGTCAATATGTTGATTTGTTTGTTGTCATTCGAGACGTGACCTGATACTTGGTAGCATTTTGTCAAAATACTCGACCTTGGGGAAATCCCCAGCTTGAGTTGATCGTACAAGCGCATACTCCCTGTCACCTGTCCTTGTTCATTCAGAGTTTGAAAACCAACTATGATGGAGTTGTCTTCATTTGAAGTCACCAATCGTATCTGAATCTTCCTCTCCGATAGAGAAATAGATATCTCTGGAGGGTGGCCAAAGTCGTCGTCTCTGGCTTCATCAACAGCTCCCTCTTCGCCCTCTTGGCCTTCTTCATTATTTGGGGGGAATGCTATAACTTCAGTGACAGCCAATGCGGTTAGTACAACTTGAAAATTCCTGATTGAGCCTGGAGGTGGCGTCGGCACTGGCTTGAATACCAAACATTCGCACTTTTTCACTACCTCATTGACAGAAGTCGATAGAACAAGTGCATACAGCAAATCGTCCACCAATGTCTGAACAGTCTCTTTGATTGGATACAAGACATTCCCAATTGTTTTCCACTCGTTTTCATAATTTTCAGCAACTGGCCCTTCGAGACAGGCAAACGTTTGGACATGCAATGATGAGTTACCGTTTCTACGGTTGCATGTTCTCCATGTTCCAACAAAATCTGAGTCACTCTTGTCAAAACCAATTGAGATTACTAACACATCCTTCTGCGACGAGAAATCGAAAGAATCTTGAACAGTATTGTCTAGAAACATGCGCCGCAACATATAACTCAACAATTGAGTAGGTTTTGCACTGTAATAAAAAGTGCACATACCTCTCCTGTTCCCCTTTTTAGTGATGGTACAATCAACTTCCACACACTTGGATGGGACCACACCCTTGCATTCCATCTCACGAACATGTTTTCTGATGTTGGGTGGAATCAAAACACCCTTCAAGGCTGGACAAAATGCATCCAGCGCCTGTTTCAGTCGATACAAACCATTGGTGCCGGTTACCACATGATCTCGAGTGGCGATACTTTGCGGGATTGATAGTGATATGTCAGACCTTTTTGCTACGAAGATATCACTCCGTTTGGCAATGATCTTGAGTATCTCCAAGGCTCCTTCGTTGCTCCTCGCCTCCGCCATATCCATGAGTTCATTGGCACGTATCTTTAACCAGCGTTTGCGAGAAGAAGGCTGTGCATCTGCCTTTAACGTCCGCTGTCTCCTAACACGGCGGTATCTTGACGGGACCCGGCACTTACTCTGCCACAGAGTAACAACACCAGATTCGGACTCAATACATGATGCAATAACCTTATTAGCAAATTCTTGCATTTCATTTGTAGGTCCACAAGATTCAAGCGTCCTCGACAACGTAGAAAGGTCAACAGAGTCTGTCCGATTCAACGTGGCATTCTGTAAAGTGATCATGGTATGAGCGGTCACTAAATCATTATGTGTTGTGCGCAAGTTCTCAAGAGAGGTGAACAGTTGGTTACACTTCAATTGAAGAGTGACAATCTCTTGTTTCAATGTTTCCATATTCATTTCTGCTGTTATAGCTCTGTTTAAATTTAGCTTTGGAATAAGAAATGAATCATGAGAAACAGATACCTTTAAATGACATTAAACAAACAGTCACAGGAAAGTTGATCAGTGCGTTGAACTTACAGTTGATTTGTTGGTCAGTGTCGCAATTATCTCCATATCCTTAAGTTCTCTCTTACGTTCTTTCTCTCTCTCTGATTTCGTTACTGCATGGAAATGATCGCGTTCAATCTTCTTTGCTGCCTTAATAGCTGCCTGCATGTTATAATTTGCATCATCGCAAACCAAATCGTGAGCAGTCTTTGATCGCTTCAAATCCTCTTGACCATTTATAATTTCCTTGTTTAGGTTTCGTTCCATGTGAAACAATTGCGAGTCTTTCTCTTGTAATTCTGAGGAAATAGAAGACTTAATCAAAAACAAAATTCAGTGAGAACTTACGGTTCTTCTAGTGCGATTCAATCAACAAATGGGAAACAATACTATAACATACCTTTAGTTTCTGATAGGATGCTTGGCTAGCCTTCTGAGAACGAGTTAGTGTCTTTGCTGCCTTACTTTTTGCATGCTTCACATCTATCTTTGCTTTGTCCTTGGTTTTCACAATCTGTTCTTCTTGTTCTCCAATGGTTTTACTGAATCCAGATATTATTCTACCTATTTCTTTCTCATTGTTCGTCTTCAGTGTTTCGGCCATCGCTTCTTTCTCCCGTTTCGCTTCCTCCTCATGCGCCATTATTCGACCTTTCAACATGGCTGTTTCGACAGCATGATTGGATACCATATTGAACAAAGCCGCCTGATTCGTAGTATTCGAAGTATCAACCATATGAGAGTATTCTGTGATGGCCTGGGCATGCTTTGCTTTTGTTTTTTCCTGCGACATGATGAACCTGCTCGTGCGAGAGGAAAGACGTGTTGATAAGAAGTCAGCTCGAGCTTCAGCTATGTTTACGTCGCTCTTCAGCTTCGAACATAGTATATCTTTGTCCTCTATGCTTGACTGTAACTTAGTGGTATGGTTGAGTAGAGTCAGTACAACCTCTTCTTTCTTCGCACACTTAGATGAGGCATACGAAGCCTTGTTACGGAGTTTCTTTTCTAGCGTTATGGTCTGCTTTTGCACAATAGGAGATAAGGAGGGACCACTAGGGGCTGATGATTGGAGAGGTGGAAAGACTGCAATGGCAACACCAGAACGATGTCTTTTCGATGAGTGTCCTCTGCTTGATTTCTTGCTGATCTTGGGAGCATTACGTTTCCTCCTCTTTTTTGGTGGTGGTCTTGACCCATTCATTTGATCCGGAGGGATAGAAGATTCCATTTTCTAAAAGTAGAAAGGAGTTATGGAGGAATCAGAGACAGAGGAGTAAATAGTGAGGATATAACCCAAGCAATATAATATGCTTGTACCAAAAAGGCGCAAATGCGCGCTCGAATTACGGGACAGGTACAATCTCACCTCAAAAGTACCCCCTCCAATCAAAAGTATGATTGGTTTAAAATCTGCTCAATCAAATACATTTAGAGAACAGGATTCAGTGAGGAATGGCAAAATCTCAGTCGAACACAGATGATATACATGACTGTGTGCCAAAAAGGCGCAAATGCGCACTCGCATAACGGGACATGTGCACTCTCACCTAAATAGTACTCCCTCCAATCCAAAGGTTGTTAGGTCCCTGGGAAATGATTCAGCAACCCGCCACGTAACATAAAGAATAAGGCAAATAGGTGGTTGTCAGAAATAAAATGACGGTTCAGTAAACAAGAAAAGGCGCAAATGCGCACTCGAATTACGGGACAGGTACAATCTCACCTCAAAAGTACCCCCTCCAATCAAAAGTATGATTGGTTTAAAATCTGCTCAATCAAATACATTTAGAGAACAGGATTCAGTGAGGAATGGCAAAATCTCAGTCGAACACAGATGATATACATGACTGTGTGCCAAAAAGGCGCAAATGCGCACTCGCATTACGGGACATGTGCACTCTCACCTAAATAGTACTCCCTCCAATCCAAAGGTTGTTAGGTCCCTGGGAAATGATTCAGCAACCCGCCACGTAACATAAAGAATAAGGCAAATAGGTGGTTGTCAGAAATAAAATGACGGTTCAGTAAACGAGAAAAGGCGCAAATGCGCACTCGAATTACGGGACAGGTACAATCTCACCTCAAAAGTACCCCCTCCAAGCAAAAGTATGATTGTATTCAAATCTGCTCATTCAAATACATTTAGAGAACAGGGTTCAGTGAGGAATGGGATGATCTCAGGCGAACACAGATAATAAACATGACTGTGTACCAAAAAGGCGCAAATGCGCACTTGAATTACGGGACAGGTACGTGTACCAAAAAGGCGCAAATGCGGACTCTAATTACGGGACAGGTACAATCTCACCTCAAAAGTACCCCCCTCCAATCTAAAGGTTGTTAGGTCCCTGCTGCATGATAAAGCAACCCCATACCATGCAGAATAAGGCAAATATGTGGTTGTCAGAAATAAAATGACGGTTCAGTAAACCAAAAAGGCGCAAATGCGGACTCTAATTACGGGACAGGTACAATCTCACCTCAAAAGTACCCCCCTCCAATCTAAAGGTTGTTAGGTCCCTGCTGCATGATAAAGCAACCCCATACCATGCAGAATAAGGCAAATAGGTGGTTGTCAGATTTAAAATGACGGTATAATAATTCAGCAGCAGGGATACAAGAAGCATGAGCAGAGAGGGAGGGAGGGGATAAAGAAATATTCCTCACCTCCAAGCAATAAAAAATAGCAATATGGATGAGGGGGGAGGAGGCATCCAACAATCAACCAGCCCATAATTATTGTTGTCAATAGGAGAGGTAATCCGGCCCGGTACCATGCAGAATAAGGCAAATAGGTGTTTGTGAGAATTAAAATGACGGTCAGATAATTAAGTAGCAGCAATTAAAATAAGGAAAACAATTACCTGTCATGAATACACTGTTCGAATTAATGAACTGATGGCGACGGAGCCAGCGCGAGCGCGTTCGGATGGTACACTGGGCCGCAGGTATGTGCTCTCGCCCGATCCGTGTCGTCTCGGGTGACGATTGAGATGCTATTACGTTCTCGACCGATCCGGCGTTGATCCGGACGGTTCCGTGTTGATGTTATCGCGCAGCGATGCGATGGCGCCGCAGGAAGGACAATCTTCCCTAATAGTCACAGCGGAGTCAGTGACAGGGAGGTGTCACCTGATAGAATTCTTCTGTTGATGGCGGCGCGTGAGAAGCCGGCGGAAAATCAAAAGCGGAAGATGGACCTATTGACAGCGCTGCCGCCATGGTAATTCAGCGCTCAATGGTTGCTTGTGTGCGCTAGCTATAATTAGCGAGCGCATACCACGCACCATGGTTCAAACCGGGCATTCTTTAGCATGCTTCCGGAACCTGCGCGCAAAGGAAGGGCCTGAACTCAATCAGACACCAAGCACTAGTGTTCACAATCCTGCAATTGAGGCTGACGCTTTTCAGTGGAATTGGAGGTGGGACGACGTCGAGAAAATGGCAAAAACGATGGGAAATTAAGATGGTTGATGAAAGTTTAAAATCGCCAGAGATACGCCTCAGATGTCAGAATTTGAACGGGAGCATGACAGACCATTTCCCCCCCAAATAAAAAATCTTAAAATCCATATCTAGCGAATGTGAGTTGGGGTGCAGCATCCAGCACGGATGGGTGTTGCTGGTGGGTTTCCATGGCAATTGACACAAGCGCGCCACTCACACGCCGACAACAACCCCATTACAACATACACCTAAGTAGAGCTAACCCCTAGAGCTATTGTAGCCAGATCTGGCAATATTGATCACTCCTCGTGTGATAAAAATTAGGTTACGATTTTTTGACTGAGCTGCAATATTTCTACCCCTCAATGCTTGCTTTGTGACACCACAGGGTGCCTCCATAATCAATTCATTCATATCAACCTTCTGGAACCCCCAAGAGATGTCGACAACGAGTATCTTTGGCATGGGTGATGATCTGGAAGCATCATCACATCTGGATTGCAAGCGGCGGACCTATACATACACACAACCTATTTTCTTTGATATTGTATGGTAGGTGCAAAATAGTGGCGTTGTGTTTTGGTCTTGCTTGTCGCTTGCCGCTTGTTGCACTTGACCACAAATCGATCGATCGATAGGTCGATCGATGGCACAAATCACCAATCACATCCTTGTCATAATGCAAATTCTCTCACCAATTGTCAGTTCTCTTTTGCATTTCTTTCATCAGCAGTGAGGCTGGGTGGACTGGCAATAGCAGCGATTGGAGATTAATGGATAATAATAGGATTGTGTTTTTATTGTGTTTACTGATAGCAAAAAAACAAGGGTAAGTAATTCAAAAAATAATATTACTGCTTTGTGACAAACAAATTCGTTGAAATTACTTTTACAATTCTAATTATACAACTGATTCTTCTTTGCTGTATGCCGCCGGGTTCTATTGTGACGACGA
This sequence comes from Thalassiosira pacifica, assembly GCA_036939875.1. NCBI lineage: Eukaryota > Bacillariophyta > Thalassiosirophyceae > Thalassiosirales > Thalassiosiraceae > Thalassiosira > Thalassiosira pacifica. The sequence continues at coordinate 8,632 of JALLOZ010006895.1, forward strand.
ATCTGAGTTGATTGCGGCTTCTCATATCCAGACTGAGATTGCTGATGTCACAGATGGCGGGGATGGCTTGACATAAGCTGTCCCTTGTACAAAGGAGTCCCAGCTATCCTGAGCATTTTCCCATCTATTAAGGTCTCCCAATTGTGATGTGGCTGCCATGCCACGCCAATGATGATGAACACCTATCGATCTAGCGATCGAATCCATGCCCAAATCTTAATAATTTCAAGTTAAGTCTTGTACCTCTCTACTAGGATCCTTATCAGCTCCTGTGTATAAATATAATACCTTAGGATGTGACTCCATTGGAATGTATCTGCAAGCTCATTTATTTTGAAAAAGGTGGAAGAAATGAAAAATTCATTCTTGTCTGCAGTTGGAAAGGAACACATTGAGGTCGAACATGCCCCCTGTAGGGCAACTGTGCATGCTCTTGATCCCACCTACCAGACTATTCATAGTATGTTACATATTCATTAATTTGATGATCCTGCCAGGATCGGGACTCCATGCCAATTGACCTCTGGATTGATAACAGACGGCTGCACGCTCTGCGTGCACTCGGCAAAGATAACGCGAGTGCATACTAACGCAGGTAGCCTGTAGACTACCGTAGTAGAGCGGTAATAGATAACCGCTGAGCACAACTAGCTCACTAAATATTAACACTCTTTTACCAAGAGTTCATCTAGCTTTAGTTAGCTAACTTTAGACTACGTAGCGGCTGTGCACTACTTCCTTATAATTTTACTTGAATTTATTGTTGTTGGCAAATGCAAATTGTTATTTTAAGAATTTAAATCCAACACATCGTTTGGGATCAAGGAAGCTCTGATGAAAAGTAAATGGGGGTGTTCCTTATCCCGACTCTGGATTATGATCCATGTCAATCTCTCTTTCCTCTGCTCTAGTTTGACAAGATTGGATACAATCAATTGTAGGAAGAGGCAATCGCAGTTACATTTTGTTGCTCCCTTCTGCCCGAAGATTGCTTCTTTCATCTCAACCTTCACACTCCACAGGTATATCTGTCAGGTTATCATTTTTAGCCAGCAATGATGGCTTTTTAGTTCAACCTTCGCTCTGTAGAAATGTAGTCACCATATCCTGATTAACTGGCAGGAAATGTTTGTTCCAGACACCAGTACAAATACAACACACGTCATTGCATATAGCGATGTCGGACACACACTTGTCCAGAAACCCAGTAGCCATATATAGTTCACCACGGACATGTATAGATGGCCTTTGTTTTGTGCCCAAAAGCACAGGTTCTCATTCGATGCTCATATGCTCTGTAGCTTCAGTTTCTCTTGATAGTGTCTGTTATTCTGTATGATTTCCCCTTCTTATGTTGGTCCTTGCTCAAACCTGTCCCTTTCTTTTTCTTCTTCAACGAAGTGTTTGTCAAGTTTGCGCTGACCACCTTTTGCGCTTCCACATCAATAAGTGCATCATCGCCATCATGGTGGATACTCCACATGATTTGTGTGTATGATTGCAGATCATCTATCTGTAGACTCTCCCCGGGTACAATTGGATATCTACCACATTGGCCTCTCTGTTGGAAATCAGTACAGATGGATCCCTGGTCCATCAAATGTCCAACACAATCTTTACAAGATTGTTTTCGATGCCAACGTTTGCTACCGCAATTGATACGAGTATTCGCCCATTGGATTCCGGTACGTCACACTTTGAACAAAGATTTGTAAGAACCAGAACTTTTCGTTCTTCTGGAGTGACTCATACACATGCACGATATCCATGGTTAAAAGTTTGAAGTTGAGCTTTCATTCCAGCTCTTTCCCAATATGGTGCAATTTTGCTTTGGACCCCAAAAAATGCAGCAATATTTATGTGCTCTTTCTTTGGCAAGGCTAACAACCTTGTCCAATTGCCGCACATGTCCCTTTGATGAGATGAAGGTCATTTTGGTATTGCCCTGGGTGAATACTTTGGGCAAGGACCATTATATTTTGGTGTGAGATGCCAATTGTTGTCAGACTCAAAAAAGATATATATATTCATGTGCCATTGTTCCCATTGTTACCAGGAATTGCGGAGGAATGTAATTTGAGGGAACATAAGCAACCCTTGGATTGAATATGGGCCATAATTATACGTATTTCAAATGACGAACCTCATCATGAAATGATGCACCATGTTGGATGTGAAGATGGACCTCATCCATAACGATGAGACGCAGTAAATGATATCTTGTTGCTTTCACAGTGCATCCACAGAAAGCTGGATGATTTACAAAGAATTGTGAGGGTAAAAATAGGAAGATGGTTGATGTTGTATTCATTGGGAGGTTATCAATACGAGCGAGTAGTTGTTTGTATTTTCTCACGTACTCATCAAACAACTCGTCTATGTGATGCGCTTTGATGGTTCTGTATCAATCATTGCCGACAGTGAATTTGGCCATCAAATCGGCCGGTAGCATCAGGAGCAGAGTGATAATAATGATGATGCAATTCAGATTAACTCCAACAACTCGGGTAACACGAGTCTCCCCCCCGCCCATTCAATCAACGTTGAGCAGCACACACAGCTTCGTGGGATCCAAGAGGAATGAGCATGACTTCTTCTGGTTTTTGTGGAGGGGTGGAACACCGAAAACAAACTGCGAGGCACAAAAAATCGCGACAACAAGATCATCATGATTTGGAGATACCATGTCATCATCGCCATTGATGATCCCCTTGGGATCGGGATTCCACGCCATGTGGCATGCAGCGATGACGGACAGACCGCGCTGGCAGCACCGTACAATATTACCATCGGCACGCGCAACGAGCAAACAAAATAGAGGAGCGAGAGCACTAGGCTCTCGCTCCATCCATTAAATACTAACACCTCTTGTTATGATCAATATTAGTTTATTGTACACGCGAGGGTTGTAGCACTAGTTCTCTAGCCATAAGACAACACATCAGCAGTGATGAAGGGCAGATAAGAATCGCCAATGTTGTTATCAATAGTCCTATTAGATGGTAGCGGAGGCGTAGTGAGTGTCAGTGATTATTATCATTGATCTTCAGAGATGGAGCCACCATGGTTTGGCAAGAGGGATATCTGATCTTGGCTGTTATCAATAATGATAGAAGCCAAGATTTTTTTCTCTTGTGATTTGTGAGCATTCTGACACTCAAGCTAAGGACAGCATGGCCTCGTGGAACCATAGCGCAGACTAGCTACCTGTGCAAAACCCTGACCTGATCATGCCAAAATGTTGTCAAGACCCGTCTCACCAAAAACAAGCACCAACCAGCTTGTAGCTAGGAGATACTGGTAGTCTGGCTAAAACAAAACAAAAGCAGGCTCCTATACGTGGTAGTGCTAGTAGCTAGTAATCGGGATTAGAGAAAACTGATTTTTGGTTTGCGTGGACCATCTGTGCAAAAAGGAGAATTTTTCTACAACCCACATCTCAAAAAACTCTAAGCATGGTTTTGCATTTATTCCTACGCAGTAATATGTACTATTTATCACTACAGATATATCCACTTCTACTCCTACTGTCGATAATACCTGATAAACCATGATAACGATAATATAACAGTAGCAGCAAATATTATTACTTTCTTTGCTCTGATCACCCTCTTCAAACTGCTGATCCTTCTCTTTGAGTCATGCTCGTTTTCTTTGTCCTGCTCATATATTATTGGCCTCAAACAAGCTCATTGACTCCTTGCTTTTGACCTGATCTTCGTTGAGTTTGAGCTAGCCTCCTCTTGGTATTGGGAACCCTCTATATTGTAACATCATCTTCTCTATGAGGTTCTCATCTTAGAGATTAATCTTGGCTGAAATCTCCTCTTCCTCTTACCCCTTCAAGCTTCTTATCAGCTGCATTTCAAGAGAGATAATACTCATCAGCCTTGACCTACACGCTTTTGAGCCATGCCCCTATAATCTTATCACCACCCTTGAGCTGCTCATAATGTCCAAGACCCTCCTCCTCCTTGATATGCTCCTCTCCTCTGAGATTATCCTTACTTCTTAGTATCGTTCTGCTCCATAGCCCCAATCTCCTTCTCCTTACTAGAACTGCACTCCAGTGTAGAAGTACTTCTCTTAGAGAGTATACAGCCTTAACAGGACTTGAGGTACGGTCATAATATTGTGACCACTTTTTTACTAGCTTCGCGCTAAGTAACGTAACTTCTCGGGAAATTGAGT
>JALLOZ010006919.1:0-10480 GCA_036939875.1 Thalassiosira pacifica
TAGCTTGCTCTCTGCTCCTGCCATAGCTTGCACTCCAATCCTGCCAGATTACTTTGCTCCCACCATAATGTTCTATGTCTGTCCCTTGTTCCCTCAGCCCCACCTGGCTAGGGATATTCCATACTGGACATATCCCTACATGCTCATGCGGACCAGCATTGGTCAACTATTGTTAGGTCTGTGCTGAGTCATCCTAATAGTTGAAGAGTCTGGTGGGGGTTTGTCCCATGAGCTGCAGGTATTGAACCTGTCAATCGTTGCTGATGGTGTGCATTGCTAGGGACAAGGATGAGTATGAAAGTGCTCAAAGTAAAGGAGGATCATAAGAGTTCAAGACAGAGGGACAGGGTTAGATAGAGGAACATGAGTAGCTCAAGAACAAGGATAAGCTCTAGGCAGAGGACAAGGAACATGAGCAGAATCATGATCATGGGGAGCTTGAGAGGAGGAGTATGAGAGGTGAGGGTGAATATGCAGATCAAGGTCAAGGATGAGCATGACCATGAATAAATCCTTGAGACCAATGAGGAGAAAGAGTAGCTCTGGGCAAATGAGGGGTACAAGAGATTGAGGCAGAGGATACGACAAGTTTGACATTTGTCTTGATTTGGATACTACTACTGCTACCGCAACGACAACAATATCATCTGATGTAACTGTGAGAATCTCGTGTTGCCAATGCCAATAGACCTGTGCTTGTGAAAATAAAACCCAATGATTTGCAAGCGTGGATTGAAGGTGGAGAAGATTCTGAAGGAGACGGTTTGACATGAGGAGCTGCAGTTGAATAGGATGAAGGCACTAGAATACTATGCATCCAAAAAGACTCCGTTGGTGATGAAGGTGAAAGATAAGGGTGAGCCCTGCAATGCAAGCATGCACAGTAGAGCTTATTGTCATTGCATGATATCTGTATTGAATTTTACCGGATGTCATATTGCATGCAATTCAGTGAGATCAGCAAGCATAATTGATGCTATTAGTTGTTGTTGTTGTTGTTGTGGAACTCGACAAAGCGGCTGGATATTTGGAGTGCAGTGTCAATAGTAAAAGTATCTCATTTAACATAAGATTATTCACAGGAATTAATATTAATATTAAGTACTGCCCTGGTACAACTAAAGTCTGTGCGTCATACTTAAAGCATGGTCAGATGTCACCTCTTGCAAGTTTGGTGACTAGTGCAATGCGCACCTCCAAATTTGCGGATTGCAATTTTTGGGTCAAATAGCAAATTTGCGGTTTGGGTGCAAGTTGTAGAGCCTGATACAACCTTTTGTGTAACACTTTTCCCGTGTTTTATTCTATATTTGTTTTTCTTCTCATTTTAGACCTCAAAAGTTGAGAGTCTGTCCTCCCCCCTCTCATCAGGAGGAATGAACAGAGCACACAGATTGCCCATGGCGTCCAAAAATGTCCCTAGCTAGGGTGCACTGTTTGCTTGGGCATTCAAGACCATGTCGCCGAATGGGGAATTCTAGAGCCAACATGTTTCACAACTACAATCTCTTTCTTCTAGTGCTCTATCGTCTTGCCTATCCCAAAGCAATGGCAAATGAAATCAATGCATTTTTGTACAATGCAAACTATGGCAGTCTTGATTTTAATTGTTTTCTGCGCCACAAATCACCTACGCAGAGCAGAGGATTGGTTTGACAAGGAAGACAGGATCCACTACTGCATATCAGGCTCTCCTGCCAATCAACAAACAGAAAAGATGGATGTTTTGGAACCTTCCATTTCCGCTCGGTATTGCTGATATACTTCGTCGGGATCTGATTGATTTAGATGAATGTGGCATCGAGCTATCGACTGCCGATAGATCAATTGGTAAATCATACATTGGCAGGCGCGTAAAACAGTCGGGTCTCTATTCCAAATCGGACAAACTCAATCTACTCTTGGCAATCAGTGGTGACGATAATAATCCTATGAGATGGCGGGACATTTGGACAGGAGAAGGTACAACTGGAAATCGAATGATCGAATTCGTCCGACGTATCATTGTGGACATTGATTCTCTAGGTGAAGAGAACCGCCGATACTGTTTCATCATGGACAACCTTCGGTCACACCACAACCAACAGATGTCGGCAATAATTATTGGAGCTGGACATCGCATTGTGTTTCGTGCTCCATATTATCCAGTAGATGGTCCCATTGAGTATGTTTTCAATACAATTCAGGGTGTCCTGAAGATCAGAAATCATTTGATATCTGATGTAGCAACACTACAAAATGAGATAGATCATGCTATTGCATTTATTCCATCTTTTGCTCCATACTTTATCAATTGTGGTTTCTGGGTAAATTAATTTGTTGATTTTATTCTAATTGTGTATGAAAATTCAGTGCTTAAGTTAGCTCATTCATCCTTCTCCGAGCCATCTTCTTCAACAACTTCTAATGACAACAAATTTGAACACAACCCAAGAAGATCCTGGCTACAACAGCTTTCGCTCATTTCCCAGTCCGAGATTTGACTCTCGGGAATATGCAATGAACTCGCAATTAACGTACCGATTTCGGCATCATTTGCAGGATGGCTTCTCAAAGCAACATCAAACTGTTTTGCAGTCTTTCGTTCTTTGTTCTGAGCTGTTGTGCGATCCTTTTTAGAGACTGTCAAATGCATATTCTTAGCATTTTTTGCAATAATACGACCAGTCACACGTTGTGCACCAGGTTTCTTATTGCGCTTCGTTTTCATGGACAAGATCGACTTATTCGCAAAGAGGTCAAATGGTTCACGTGGTGGACTTGGTGGCCGGCTTGGTCGTTTGTTAGGTTGACGTGTTGGTAGGCTCGGACGTTTTTGAGTTAGTTCGCGACGGGGTGAATGTTTCTTCCTAGATTTCTTTTCACTCACAGAAACTCTATCTTCGACTTCATCGCCAAGCATAACAAGATCCTCGCTGCTTGCGGACTCAGCGTCATCGTTCGAAATTGTTTTTGTATACAAATACACAGTCGATAGGTTCATAATCAAGACCGAAAGTTCTGATCTGATCCTTTTAATGTCCTTCATACCAAATTTGAAGGAGGGACTTTCGGCAATGACATTTGCAATAGTGTGTTGTGTGAACTTGTAGTTCTGCATCAACATCATATTGTATGCATACCGGCATACAAAAACTCCACAATCTGTACCATTGTTTTGTTGTGGTACCTCAACATCAATCAGACGCATCTTCGTCGTCATGGAAAACGGTCTCTTATTGGCTTTGCCAATCTTTTCGCGACGATGTCGCTTCCATTCGGAATTCAACCAAGTTCGTACCAGATTCTGATATTTGGTACTAGAATGGCATCCCAAGGAGTCGAGATGCAGGAGACTACAAATTGTTAAGATTGAACTTCACCAATTGATACAAGTAGATGACCACAAGATTTACTCACAATGCTCCCTCATTTTTTAGCTCCTCTGAAAAGTTCATTGCAATATTTCCTGGATTGATTGCAATCATCAATGACCAGTGATCACTTTCGTGGATTGGGAAAAATATCATACTTTTCTGAAACACATTGATGCTTTTCTTAGCAGTCCACGACTTTACTGCATCGAGCCCATTGTCGCGAAGTGCGCTCATGAATTGAGTTGTAAAGGTATGCATTTTTGCATCCTTACCATTTGGCATGCTCCGAGTAATCCATCGCATCCAAAAATCAACAAGACTATCATTCAAATAGACACCAGGCTTCAATCTATTCACATCATCACGTCTCAACGTGATGAAAGCCTTCCGTCCAGGTGCTGCGTAGGATCTATCTTCCTTGATCCCAATTCCTCCAATATCTCCACTCACGCCAAGATTGTCACCATTCAACTCGATCAAATTTTCCGAAACCATATCGTACTTTGTGCGATTCACATTATCCAACTTAGCCAAATCAAATGGATAGACCAAAAGAACATCGAACAAAGAGGTTGTCTTTGGTATAGCCGCAGCTGAACGAAGTTCTCTCGCTAAATCATTGTCGAGTGTGTGTAGTTCATCTTTTGTTAGTGGTGATGTTTTGTAAAATTCGTTACCAATCGACGCAACAACATTCGAAATAGTGTTGGGGTTGACAGCGGCTTGTTCGAAGACATCGTTAGGCTTGCTGTAGTCTGGCCTGTACTTATCAACCATGCCTGGATGAGGTGCTGATTCATCATTCGAAGACACATTTGTCAGTCTATTATTGTTTGCATGAAAATTACTGTTGGAAGTTACAACACGTGCATCGAAAGGCAAGCCAGCAGGTAGTACGAGCTTTGTACCTTTTGGGAGGTGATGATGTAGTAGCTCGATGACATTGCTCGGTACGCTACCAGCCATTTGAGTAACATATTCCGAGGAAGAATCCCAAAAGATATCTTGTATAAGAGATTGGTTGATCGAGCTGGTGTCTGATTGCCTGTGAAGTTGAATGTTTTGTAGGTCATCAGCGGCCTGTTTACCCTGAGCGAACGATTGTCCGATGAACTGAGCAAGCTGAGACGAGGATGAGGGACCATTTTCCATCATTGCACGCATGTTACTTTGCTTGGTGGCCAATGCAATTGCCATAATCTCCTTCACTTGATACAACTTATTGCAAATGCATTTGCAACTGGGACACGTTGATTCCTTTGGATCTCCTTCCCAAGTCTAGACCTCAAGAGAGGAATCTTGAGCCAACTCCATTGAATGACGTTGATCCTTCTGGTTAGTTCTATTGCGACATTTTGCGATACAACCATTGAATTGATTGGACAGACCAGGGTTGAGATTGGTGTTGTTTATGCAACAACACAAAAGGCGAGGAGATTCAATTGTGTTGCCTTTTGGTGCCGAAGGCACACTCTTCATTGTATTCCCGTTGAATAGATTTGTAGGGTTGGGGGGAAGCTATAATCTGGCATTTTGGGCATGTTCTTGGGCCTGCTGGAAAGTTTTCCATATTTTATCCAATACGTTGAAGTTGGATATGAGAATGTCATTCCTTTGGATTAGGCCATCATCTTTGGGAACGGTGTTGATATTAAAACAGCCGCAATAGATACATTTCCAATGGCCAGGATCGGCAGGGACAAGTGCTTGATTGAAGGATCGGCCAACCATTGAAGACTCGAGCTTGATACCAGTTACTAGATAGTTACGTGTATCAGCTCTAGCATTGTTGATGGAATCACGGATTGTTCCATCAACTTTTTTCTTAAGTCTGATGATAGACTTGTACAGCATCTCTTTTGTAGACAGGCTTTTTTGTTTTTCGTTGGCGCCATGTCAAGTCATCCGCATCGTGGAAGCTTTAGCCAACTCTTTTTTGTTGGCGCCCTGTTGAGCCATCCGCATCATGGGAGCTTATGCCGACTCCAGCTGCTGGATGTGTTCATTCAATATGGTCACAATTTTCATGAATTGAGACAGCAAGGATGCCAAAGTTGCATTGGGCATGTTTTTGATGGTGTTTCGATTCTTCAATGCAAAGAAGAACTTTTCTGTTTCCGTGGGAAGATCAGAGCCATTTGCGGCAGCGTTGGCATCATTCATGAGGTCGACCTTCAACTGAAGACATTTCCTGACAATGCTCTTCTTCTGTGGGAGATTGCATAGGGCATTTGGCCCTTGTTGGCACAGTTCCTTGGCTTGCTCGCCCGTTGTTGGAACGTAGCCACTGTTGACGAGCTCCCCCTTCTGAAATCGAGAGAGATGCTCAGAGTGAGATGATGATTGATGCATATTGCCATGACGAACTAGATTGGGGCTTTGACAATAGAAGAGCCGATGATAGAATTGATGAAATGATGGGCGCAAAACCAAATTAGGAATGAAGGTCCTATTGAGCAGGATGGGATTCGTAGGGACTATAGCGGCGGAAATGTTGACGCCGCCATGGTTTCATCATGGTGAAAGGATGGCCGCCATTGGCAGTCGACAGTCGGCGTCAGCCGTTGACACCATTTCAAAAGGACATAGAAAGAGTACCAATTCCTACGTACAAAGATCTATGAATCTGCCTGGGAAGATCCAACAAATAAGTCACGCATTAAGGTTTTACACGGGAATAAACGCTAGATGGCGGGTCACAAGACAAACGTTTATTAAATTGTAGTAACCTGTTGGTACAATAAACCTGCCTACCACGTAGCATCTTTTGCATGCATCTCTAGATCAATATTTGCCCCTTTCACTTTCAGTATCTTTTCACTAGATCTGCAGATTATATTTTGGTCTGTCCTAATTGTACTTACTTTGCTGAGATCACCAAACAAAACAAAGCCTATCAAACAGCAGCATTATGGATGTGAAGCTAAACACTAGTGATTTAGATCTTAAGAACAAGTAATTGGATATAAATCAAAGACTATACTCACGGATAGCTCACGAGTCAGTTGTGTCTTGTGACATGAGATAAATGTGTGATCACACGAGACAAACTCATGATCACACTAGAGAAAAACTTGTGCTCACTGTCAAGAGAACTTAATAAGTACAAATATTTCACCTATGCCCAGTTCTAACGCTCCACGATAATAGTGGGGCACATACTAAGAGCGAACAATTCTACCTAAAACACCCTTCTCCTCTGGGAACACTACAATATTTCTTGAGATGAACACATCACACTCAGCTGGTCCAAACACATGATGATAGGAGACATATTTATCCTTAAGACTTCACTACACTTCTTCAATCTATCGTTTCTGCCAGCGTATTTATCTCATGCTGATCAACTTCTTCTTACCACATGGCCTTTGGTGTCACCACCGCATCCATCCTGCACCATCCTTAAGACTTCACTACACTTCTTTGATCTATGGTTTCTGTCAGCGCGTTTATCTCATACTGATCAACTTCTTCTTACCACATCGCCTTTCATATCGCCACTGCATCCATCCTGCGCCCACAAGTATATTTTTAGTAGACACTCAAGTGCAGCGGAAGAATTTACATTCACCAGAAGCACATTCATCACTGTATCCGCAGTATTCATTCTTCAGCAATTTCATCTCTCCTGGGGACAATGGAAGGTTTCCCTTCACGATAAGACTATCAACTAGAAACGGGAGACCAAAGTTATACACCGTATGCGCCATTGGGTTTGGAGGCATACGAATAACACTCTCGGTGTTCATTCCGACATAAACTAATTCCAACATGTCCTGCATGAAGATGAATTCGTGGCCATAGTGATGCGCTTCCTTTCCACTGCAAAGGACATCCAAGAAGAATCCAATAGGCGACTTGACTTTGGAACAAGGGTTACTGTAGGGAATGGGGTCATATCCGAACGTTTTTTTACCTACAAACCGGAAATTGTTCTTGGCTTTCACATGCTGGCAAGTAGAGTCGTGAATTGCTTCAGGAGCCCCAAAGGTGATGACAAGTGGGTCAGAATCCACCCACTCTGGATGAATCTGCGCAATTGCTGCCGTCCCTCCACCCTGTGAAATGCCTGTGAAAACGAGGCGGCACCCATTCTCGCCACAGTCATGAGACGTAAGACAGTTAGTAAGGGCGCTGTCAAAGTCATCCTTTTTGGCTAGGACATAGTTTTCATTCAAGCCTTCATGAACAGCACATCCATTGACATTTGCAGCCGTAGTTTTCAAGTTCTCGATCCAGTCAAGTGGATTCAACGGGTTTGTCCAGCGGAAAGAGCCGTAGCACACTCCATCTTTCTTGGCGACTAGATTGTTGCTCATCAAATTGCCGAAAGCCTCAAGTGACTCGAGCTTAAGAAGTGTCTTTGCCAATTCAATACCCTCTGAGTTCAAGTCATGAGAAATAACAGCTGCATTCCCAAGCATTGCAGACACCTTGACTATGTTCAACATATATTCCGTAAGTGTACCATTTGTCGGAACATCATTGAGCGGGGTAGGTGGAGGCGAGACCGGAGCAGTGGTAGGTCTATTGGTCTGGAGAGACTTTGACCTCTTCTCAGCCTTGCCCCTCAGTTTCTTGGTAGAATCGTCGAAGATGCCACCGGACTTGCCATTGTGACACTCCTCAAGAAGCAAATGCACATTTTCATAGGTTGCCTGGTCATATTGGAAGCCAACAAGTGAATTGTGGATATCATCAATGCCCATCTTGAACTTGAGATGTCCAACAAGATTATCAATGCCAAATTCAACAAAATTGACGGCCATTGAAAGAGGATCTACCACAAAATCTTTACAAAAAGTCTCAGGATTGTACTCGATGGAAAATGCGGCACCAATTCCGCCTAATTCAGCTCCTGCACCGACACTAACAAATAGGTTACAGCCACTTTTGACCAAACTATTCGCAAACTTCACCTGCAGATAATGAATGGATTCAATGTATAAGATATGCGGGTGCAAAGAAGCAAACAACAAGGTAGCTCAGACGTACCTGACGTTTAAACCATTCCAGCATAGCAATTCTGATTTGCAGTCTCGACTTGGTGCCACGGAACTCAGCAACTACCTTAGAACCTTCATCGAAGGCAAGATCCTTCACTGCCTGTGTTTGAACGAGCTCGTCACTAGGTCGCATGCCGAACGCTTCCTCGGTTATTGCCTGGTTACACTTGTCTAGATTCTCAGTACTGTCTTCCAAATTGGCGACAATACTGCGAAACTCACTTGTCAACTGTTGAGTCACACTTGTCATATCCGCCTCATTCTTGGTCTCATCTTCAAACATGTTCTTGGACCACATGTCATACAGTTTCTTCGTTGTTTGCAGTAAATCGTTTTCCCCGTATGTTACCAGGAATGTTTCAAAATATTTCAGTCCATCACCGATTTTCTTAATTCCAGCTTGAATACCAATCTTGATTGAGTCAATTTTTGTGTCAACATCAACATCAACGTCTCCATTGGAAGAGACTCCAGCTCCAGGGAAGAACTTGGAGCAATCGTCTGGAATCGCTACGACCTTGGCTGAAAGCACAGATGCGACAACAAGAGGTATGAGGGACGTCTTCATGTTGGTGCTCAAAATGGCAGGAAGCTCTGTGTTATTCACTGTAAGGGAAACAGTGGAGTGTGAGTACGGCTGTGTACAGCGCCAGAAGAAGGACGATCGCGCGCGGCGATAGGTGATATGCGACAGGCGACAGACGACCAGGCAAATATGCAAAGATTGAGGGCGATGAGGATCGTGTTGTTAATGACCTTGGAGCTGTGATGGAAAGTCAGAATTATAAGCTGATCGAACTGATCATCAATGGGCTGCCAATGGACTATTGAATCTGCATGGAATGCGCCGCGTGCTAACGAAACAAAGCGGCGCCTGCCTCCGTCCTCCCATCGCCGCCACGGGCGAGAGTTGGGGGAGGTGTGCCATCATCACACGAGTTGCTTTTCAGGTGTCATATCTAGATGCACCATTCTCCCATTTCGTCGCCCAAAATATTTGCAATGCCGTAGATACAGGTAGATCCATACAATTCCTGGACGAGAGCGTTGCGGAAGATTAACTCTGTACTCCTATGCCGTAGATTCGGGTGGACCCATACCATTCCTGGACGAGAGCGTCGCTGAAGATTACTTCTCTCTACCTATATTGTAGAGAGAAAGAGAGGGTCGTTGGACTCCAGTCAGCTTCAGGCTACTACATTCCTGGACGAGAGCGTTGCGGAAGATTACTTCTGTACTCTCATGCTGTAGATACAGGTGGGCCGATACCACTCCTGGACAATAGCGTCGCTGAAGCTGAAGATTACTTCTCTCTATTGTCGAGAGAAAGAGAGGGGCGTTGGACTCCAGGCTACTGCATTCTTGGACGAGAGCGTTGCAGAAGAACTCTTCTCTAAGCCCGATGCCCCCCACAGATACAGGTAGACCCACACCATTCCTGGACGTGAGCGTCGATGGAGATTACTTCTCTCCATTGTAGAGTTTGAAAAATCGCTCAAAACTCAGAACTGCCTCCGACCTCCGACCTGTTACCTCCTGTTGCGGCCGTTGCGCCGTTGGCCGCTGCCCTGTTGCTGTTGCTGTTGCCGTTGCTGTTTGCTGTTGCTGTGTGCTGTCGCCTGTCGCCGTAAATTAGGCTTGTACGGATAGGGGGGAAGGGGGTTCCCCATCAAAAAATCGTGATCTCTCTCAGCCTCCCAGAAGCCACTACAACACGGTGTAGTTAGTAGATCCATAGGGTTATCCCTTAGGAGACCCCCAAGACTGGATAGGTCATTGTGATATACTCCTAGGTACTATTCGCACGTATTCCTACGTCAAGAAACCCCGCAATTTTGGAGGGGAATCGGGGGTAAATGCCCACGATATGGGCAAAATCTCCCCCCTATCCGCACAAGCCTACCGGCAGCAAGAACTGAGGGTTTTGTAGTTGGGACTCCTATGTACTGGCTCCTGACTCAGATTGAGTCCCGCCCGAGTCATTTCATATTTAAGTCACGGATGGCTCGGATCTCTCCAAGCCATCCATAAATTAAACAATTCAATTGATAGCACATTGATAGGTCAATTCACCTTCTACCTACGCTAGGGCAGGAGTGCTCGGATCATCCAATCTGA
>JALLOZ010006944.1:0-10370 GCA_036939875.1 Thalassiosira pacifica
GCTTTTTGGTTGATTGCTGTGATGATTGTTGTGTTGTTGTGTTTTGAACTCAACCATCCGGTTCTCCCCAACAATAAAACGAGAGAGGACAGTTGAAGGGGGTTGTGATGTTTTAGGTTAAATAGAGACAAAATGCATGTAAGACTTAGTATAGGTTTTACATACATGCTACAAAAAATGGCACAGAAAAATCTGCAGATCTAAGTGTGTGATTCGGGTTGGAAACCTAACTCATAGTAATAGGCAAAGATGATTCTAGCCTGTTTACCATGATTGATGGTGGGGTCACCAGCAAATCATGTAAATTACATGATTGCCTGCTTGTTTTGGCATTGTACTTCTCCAAAGCAGAATATTGATGACATTTGTCTGTAAGATTACATACTATTATGGAGTTTCTCCTCTTTGAATGTAACAACAGCATAAAGAAAAAAAGATAGAGAACCTGCTTTGACTGGTTTATCATGAGTCCAGTGTAATCACAAATGGGTTAATTTGCTATGTTTTCTTGCAAGATAGCTACCATAATATCACGAAGTAAAGCCACAGCACCCTAGAGCAAGCAAGCAAGCAAGCAAAAATAAGAAGCAGCCGGAAGACGTTACACTACAAAATGTGTTGAACTTGATAAGCGTCGTTACCCCCCCCTGCTTACTCACTGCCTTGTATTCACCCACAGTTGCCAGTATTGTAGCTAGTGAATAATGATAAACTAAGAATGACATCATGTCCCCTCCAGTTAGGACCTCGAGTAACTCTCTCTAGTGTGTAACCAAGCCAAGCTTCAAGTTCAAGGAATAGGAGAACCCCTACAGTTTATCATCATATTCATTATCTTTCACCAGTATTACCATCAAGGACCCGGCCGCTGAAAATACGTTGGCTGTCCCCCCCTGCTCGGGCCTCCGGTAGCTCTTTCTAAAAGCTTATAGTTCCAGATGAGAAACCCCTCTGTTTTCCCGTCATATTCATCATTTTTCACTGTCATCATCAATTGTCCGGTGTAGAGACTTTAGTTAGCCAACGTCTGATTCTCCGTGTAGAGACCATGGCCTGATTATCCAACTACCTCTAGTAGCTAGGCAGGTACGATACCAAAGTCTGTTTTCATCCTGCATTCTCTCCACTCTCCAGCTAGCGGGCGAGAGGGCTCCCCCCAGCTAGGCTAGCTGCATAAAACACCTAGAATTACCCTTCTCATTCTATCTGACTGGGACATTTTGTTGTCACAGGTCGTAGTTTCTTGTCTTGTTTCAGGTAGGTGAGGTCATTAGGGCACATTACATACAGCGAAGAGGGCAATAGATTGTAAGTTTACAAGCAAGGTACATATGCGTAGAATTTCACGATTCCGCCGTACAGTATAGACGTTCCATATGACTGTCATGATGACTGCAATCTTGTTCGTAGGGGTAAGCCCGAAAGAGCCTCTGCTCAGATGATGTCATCTCACAAGTTTAGCTTTTACGCGTGATATCTAGGTACCTACGCAAAAGGTATAAGGTATAAGTAGATATGAGTAAGAAGAAGCGAATGGAACTGATAATTGTCACACAACAGTCCCTCGACGAGTCATATGGGAAATGACCTCCAATGACTCCATTGTTCCTCCCAGCCGCATCCCCGTAGTTGGCTATTATAGCCATCTATATGCGCATATCGTACCTATTTAGATAAGATCCATTCTAACTCAACCTTCAACGTCTACGTAGGAATCAGTACGTCGGATTCAGTCCCATGGCCTCATCGCAAACATGACTCCTCATGATTCAGAACATGCTTCAAAAGCCACACACGCGATACAAAAAAGCAAACATCAAGCCTGAATGTGCAAACAACCTGCGATCATAGCAACATCACCTTCCTTCCATTCGACTCATCGATAATTATGGTGTGGGCAAAATATCCATAGCCACCTTCCCGATATTATTGCCTATTATTGGCAATCTTTCATACAACAATACAGCCCAGAGCCGACATATTCCACGGTTGGTAGCTGTTTTTCGGCAAATTGCGACATCGACCTTCCGAAAACTGCGATCTCAAGAAATAAAGCAGCACCAAAACCAAAACCTTCGACATCGACCTACCGACATTGCCATATTACAACATCGACCTTCCGACCTTGCGATATTACGACCAATTCACCCTCCCATCAATCAAGCAGCACCAAATCGATCTTCCTCCTCTACACAATCCAAGCAACATCATCAGCAACAAATCGTCCGTCATTTTTCTCCCCAAAGCCCATTATCATGGCGACATGGATATATAATGTGCCATTTGTCTCATCTACACAGCTTCCATCAGAGCTCAAGCCATCTCTATTATCAGTCCTAGTTCCTAGCATTGGGAACTACCTCACTTCTGGTGATACCGTGTCAGTGATGCCTCACAATGAATGCAGAGGATTCTTTGGACGGATCATATCCGTCTCCAGCAAGATCGAGGATACATTCGAATCACCGCATCCATCAATACAAAACATCGCATCAGGATTGGAGGATGAGGAATGTGCTTTCTTCCAGATCCAGCTCTTCATGAGGGGGGACTGTCAAAGAATTATTAGTAGAGGTTCCCCATTCCCGAGGGGTAACGAAGCCATACAACAACTCAATCTACCAGAAGCTGTGGGGACAAACTATACCATTTGGATACCTTCGTACCTGGTGAGTGATCGTATTATATTTGCAACCCTCGTGATCTATTGTTGCTAATCTCCTATGCACTTCAATAGGTTGCTTCTATTGTTTTCATTCTCAGGGCAAACGACTGCTTGAAGCAGACCTTTGGTTCTGTCAATGCTCGAAAGCATACCTATTTCAATCGCTGGCAAGCTTTGTTTGACGCAACTGGCTATTACAAGCGCATTCTCTTGGAGAAGAAGCATTTCCGCTTGTTTGGACCTCATACCGGTGAGCGATCATCAGTTGTAACTCACACTGAATCATGCCTTCGGTCTATTTCACAACAATGGCGCCTGTGCCAAGATTTGCTATCTTCTCCTGGTAAATGTAGCACTACAACAAAAAGAATGAAAGAGCCCATGGGGAGGGATGCCTGGAAATATATCTGCTCCAGAATGCATCCCTCTATAACGAGAGAAGTTGTAAGCGACAAAGGCAGTCGCATTACCATTCTACGTTCCGACCTATCTCTGTTCACCGATGTCACCACCATGACTTCTGAGTCCATTACCTTAAGAGGTAGTATCGCCATTGATGCCTACAAGGATGTGGTATCACGAAACATCACTCTCGCCGTGCAGAAGAAGCCACCGTCTATGGCAACTCGATATGACGCTACCAAAAACCCCAGTTCTCTCAAGACCAAGGATATTGTCAGTGTTGTAGACGTGGATCTATCGTACGAAGGTGAGATGGGAGCATTGTCCCTCTTAACTCAAGAGGACCATCGTCCAAAGAAGTCTCCTCATTTCATCAAGTTGCTGTACAACTACAAGACTTCTGTGCTTACACTTGCTATGAAGTATGTCAATGTACTTGCCGGAGAGCAATCTATTCACATACTTCGCATGATGGGTCATGATGATGTTGTTATGCCACCTCATCCTGCGATTGTCGTTGCGGAAGAATACACCGAAGATGTGGCTGATGGCAATCCCGATGTCAATACTCATCCCTCTTTTCTCACTGTCGGATATCTCATATCATTCATCGATGATACACAGTGGTACATTGACAAAGTTGATCCAGTGGCGGGTCTTGTTCACATGCACGGGTTTTGTGATGAAATGTGTCATCAAATCAAATCAATACAATGGTGTATTGAGCATAACTGTGAGCTCATGTCTGAATAGGTTTGTTAATTATTGTAACTGCCATTTCTATTACTCAACCAATGCTTCTTCTTCTTGTCCGTGCAAATCTTCAAAGGTATGACCATAATTAAATATCATATCAGCCATCGACTCAATCTCCTCATGATTTACATGCTCAAACCTTGGATCTTTCCGTACCTTGCCAAAGTCAATATCAAGATTGGGTTTAAAGCCCAACATCTTGAAGAGGGCATCACCATGCCCAAACCTCCATAACAGACCCCGGCCCATTGTTTCAAACACAGGCTTCAACTTGCTACTTCCTCCATTGCCACCTCCTTTCTGTGTCTTCTGATGGAATGATCTCTTCATCATCCCGTTACAGTTCTCCCAACCTTGCTGTGAATATTTGTATACATTTCCATACTTCTCGAGAAAGTAACAATAATGTCCAGCATGGTAATGATGGAAATAGTTGGTCATTCCATCTCTCCCAGTAAGTTCAAAATATGCATCGTAAAACTCATCTGCTGATAACTGAAATGAAGCAATGTCTTGAAATTCAAATTCAAACCTGGAACTCAACTTCTCTGTCATCTCCATGTATTTTTGCACAGCAAGATTCCATTGATCTACAATCTCTGCTTCGTAGAATGGGGAAATGCAAACTTCAGCCAGTTTGTGCAAATTCTTGATCACTCTCTTGGCTACTTCGTTGCGGAAAGTGAAATCACCTAACTTGTCTCTTTTTTCGTTCATTGGAACACTCCACCTGCCATGTTCGAACAGGTGTATAGCAGTTCGACATAGTACCTCTTCATTCATGCATGCATCAACTGAGGCAATATACTGCTCAAGGGTGACAGATTGATGCACCACGAGGCGTCGCATTCCAGCGGCAATCATCTCCTTCAACAACTTTTCACTTGTCCTATTTGGACCATGCAAATCACACGGAATGCACAGTCCTGGGTGAGCAACCCTGACGCCTTTTGCCCTCTCTTCAATGTTGATTGCATTCCGGTACATGTTTACCATGTCTCTAACCCGAATAATCTCTGTGATTGTACTCATCATTGCAGGTTTCGATGTGGGCATGGTCCCATTCTGTGTCGAATACCCACGCAGCAAGAGATCATTACGGATGTTACCAAAGAATTGACGGTCTCGCTGCTCGTCAATCCCAGTCTTGTACTCAATGTTATTGGTTGCCATGGACTTGTTCAGCTGATCTGGTGAAGAACGCATCTTGGACTTGGACAGAACCTGTGCATCCTCTTCTGTGTGTTTCAGCTGACGGAGGTAGTCATTGGTAGCACGTTGGTGAGTGCCATCTTCGTTAAATGTTTCTTTCAAACAAATCTTTTCCCAAACCTTCTCTCCATCTGAATAACCAGCAAGACAATCATGAGGTTCAACGGGCATCAAGTCAGCCAATACTAAATCATCTTGTCCACGAGTAAATTGTTGATCTTGAATGATAAGGTCAAGGAGTACTGACTCCTTTCGTGCTACTTCTTCAGGGTCATTCACAGCACGATGATAGCACTGATCTCTGTTGTTGTACACACAATATTTGCATCGATGTTCTCCAACAGTGAAGTGGAACATGTCATCGTTACCGTGACACTCGCAGTAGCAGCAGAAATGATGCATTACTTTGCAAGCCCCTCCACAGCCGGTGATCTTTTGGAGAAAACATAAGTCACCGCACACCAATACACGAAAAGGTTTCAACTTTCGGCCCAAGGGACTCGCAGCAATTCCTTCTGTTGCCATTGTTGTACCAAACTGAAAGAAGTCGCCGAACAAATCCTTGATAAGTTCTTTTGACTCAGACTTGATGCTGATAGCTGCAACAGCAACGTTATTGCATTTTTGCATATTCTTATACCTCTTACGCATCCTGCCTTCGTGCTCAACCATCTCATAGTACATCCGATCCCCGGTCAGTGGATCAATTGCGTCTTCGTCTGTCGGTTTGTAGCCTATAGCGCATTGGCTTCCACTATGCTTCCCAGTGATTTCTGCCCCATCTCCAGTGAGACAAATCTCAACCAGTCCATCTGTCACTGCCTTCTCCTCCAGCCCATATTCCTTGACCAAAAACCGAACAAGCCTTTCGTAGTTCCACTTCACATAATCACCATGTTTTGGATATTTATCTGGGTCAGAATTGTGTTCGAGGTGAAGCACATGATGTACAAACTTGTTCATTATTTTGCGCACTTCATATATCTTTCCTCTTTTTGGTAACAACGACAGGTTGCGCATGACACGAGTCAAACCTTGCTCTGTCTCCACATGAGAGTAGTTCATAATGCCCGTGTCATTTAGTGAGCTCTGAGCACGTGTATCAATTGATTTCAAGAGAGCCTCTGGTGTGAAAATACTACGGGTCACACCCCTCGCTGCAATCACACCCACTTTAGTTGCAGCTTCCTTGGTTAGTATTTTGCCACCAAAAAGCAATTTACCCAAGATGGTGCCTCGCTTCTCTTCTGTCTTGTTGGAGAAGTGAAATAGCATGATTTCTCTCATGCCCTTTGCCATATTCTCTCCACGCTGATCATCTGTGAGTTTACCTTTACTATTGAGACCAAGGGCTTCAAGTATGTGTACCAAGTGCTCATGGGTGACAACGGAAGAGCCTTTTACAGCATCCCTGATCATGTCCTTAAGGCGATGGCTTGTTACACCAGCGGCGTTGAGATTGACAGCATCGTCACGATCAATAGGATCCGGAGTTTTCTTGTCAATAACCAATTTGTTTAAACGGTGTATTTCAGTCATGCATTTGTTATACTCCTTCTTATAATACTTCATGGACTTGGAGAGAGTACTATTTAATTGATTAGATTGCTCCAGATTCATTCTAATCTTGGAGAAGGGATTAGGGCCCTTTCTAGTAGGTGCGCTTGGTTCAGCAATAAACAAAGAGGGAGTACTTCTCTTTCTACTGGATGGTGGATTGATTGATCGAGTCCCAGGTCGATCATTGGGAGATAAATCAATTGACTCCTCCTCAGCGCAAACTCTAGATCTCTCAAGATCTGCTGCTTGGCGTTGAGCAGGGGCCGCCCCCGGTAGGTATTCGGGAGGAGATTTCATGGAAGAGCGGGTAGACCTTCTAATGGAAGCTGGTCTACTTCCACTATCGGCGCAGTTGTTGTTGAGCAATTGAGGAGAAGATGCTGCTTGATCAATGTCTTCGGGAATGGTGCGGGCGCTACGGAGCGATGCTCGAGTTGAAGCTGCAGCAGCAACCTTGGCTATAGCTGCTGCTTCTCTGTTAATTTTTTGCTGTGCTAAATAGCCTACCTTCTTAGGTTGGCGACCTCGTTTGAGAGGCTGTTTGTTTCTGTTCGATAATTTAATGGAGCGAGTCGATGGGGTTGCCTTGACCATGGCTCGTCCGTGCTTGTGCCTGTTTCGGCCAGTTTCTAAATTGAATGACGGTTGTTTTTGGAATGGTTGCTGCACAATTATTGTGCGGAGATGAGACTTTGCAATGACAAGCAGGTAAGGCTTCTTGAGGGAGAGGAGAGGGGGAGAGGAGAGGGTGGATATGAAGAGGGTAGTACAATACAATCGCCATCAATTGGCATGGCAGAGAGTAAATATTGCTTGTGATTGGCTGGCCATCACAGGCAGAGCGCTAAGGTTTGATGGGTGGAAACATACCAGTTCCGTAGTAGGATAGAAGACAAAATAAAACGATTCGCGCGGGGAATAATCATGAGGTTTTGCGATTTGATCTAGTTGTGGGTTGTGTTGCACTAAGTTTATCATACACTGAAAATATAGTAATTGAGTAAATGGTACGACCCCATATTCATTCCACTATTGTACTGTAAAACATCATAAGGAATAAAAAATGGGGTCTTGAAATTTTATCGAGTTGTGGGTTGTGTCGCAAGGTTTCCTTTAGTAAACTATCTATATTGAGAAACAAAACCGACCCCGTCTGTATTACACTACTGGACTGCATATTCGTTGTACTCAATGACTCTTGGGCACATTCTGTGACCCATTTCAATTCTTAAAGCAAGACGAGTTTATCTAGTAAATGACTGTTTTTATACCATTTATTGCTCAAGGAGGACCCAAAAAACAGCTGTTTTTGTGAATACAGAACACTTCTCACTTAAAGTGAGCAGTGTTCTGTATTTGAGATCATTGAATTTGAGTGGCTAGAAGAGGAGATAAAAATGGTGAAAGTCTCGGATGGATTTAGTTTATTTTCGTGCTAATTTAGACATGATGAGTTGCAACTCAAGTGTATTGATTCATCACTCTAGGAGTACGCACGATAACCTCTGGCTTGCTACTATATCCCTTATAATCTCATGTATCTGTTTTTTTTTTACATTTTAAATCTTCTCATCATTAAGACTCGTGACTTTGAATAAATCAGACTTGAGACGTCGCCGCGGTTTATCGACGCGTCTCATGGATGGTGTGGTCTCACGACTTGTGACTAGAAGTACCTAACACACAATGCTTTTAGGGTCGAATCGAGAATTGATTCATCACTCTAGGAGTACAATACGCACGATAAACTTGAGACGTCGCCGGCTTACTACTATATCCCTTATATAATCTCATGTATCTGTTTTTTTTTACATTTTGAATCTTCTCTATCTAGATATGAAAATGTGATGTATTATGAGTACTAGCTAGAGACATGGTATCTACCTGTAAGGTATCTGCATAGGAAACCAAACTACCGCGCCCGCCCGCGTACCTTACGATACTTTTTCCTTCTTCTCCTTGCTCCTTGCTTGCGATGAGCGATGAGGGGAAAGGTGAGATTCTCTGACAAAAGTGATACCGTTAGAGACGTTCGGAGACGTTCGGAGACGTTCGTAACCAGTCGTTCGGTCGTGGTGCGGTACACACAGCACACAGCACACAGCCAGACCGACAGATCTCGCGAACCCGCCCACACCATTACCTTATGAGTCATGAGGTCCATCCAACTTACTCACGTATGGGTTGTTTCTTACGTATGGGCAGCGTATGGGTAGTTTTTTAGGCTAATAGTGCCACCGACCAGCCACTGGTGAGACCCTTGTTACATACCCTGCAAAACTACCAGTACGAGAAAGGAGAAAGGACTAATAAATAAAGAACGACGTCACCTACTTACGTACAAAAAAGCAGCATCGCGAGCGTGTTTTAGCTACCTAAGATGTAGTTAGGTAAATACACGTACCTACTTCAAACTACTAGCTCGCCAGCTAGAGCGAGGTCGATTGTGTGCAGGTACTTAGGCAAATATTGTTTGAGGCAATAGGTACCTTATATAATATCAACGATAAGGTCCTGTCTAAGGTAGTAAGGCAGGTACTACTGCGGTACTGCGGCTGGTGACTATTCGTGCACATGCGACACCAAACGATGCGAACCTAATTCGAATTCTGTGCGAATCGAATACTAGATACTTAGGACCATCAACGAGTTGTAACAGGTAAGGTAGACTTAACCCTGGATACTGTATACCTACGGGAACAGGTCTTATTCTACGTAAGTATATAAGTTCGTAGCAGTACCGCGTTGAATTAGCGGTACTGCAACCTTTCCTGAAGGAACCGCGGGAACTGTTGCAGTACCTCTTATTTGATCAGAATGTTGCAATATCTCTCTTTAGGATACTTTGTTGCAATACATCATATCGCATGCTCTACTTCAACTATGATCAAGAACGGCTGACCTTAGCACACTTCAACCTCTACTTCATGCGCCAGGCTGCAGGCTGACAGATGATGAACCGAGCGACACCCGATGAGATCTCTTTCGCCTGCCACTTTGCTGCCTCGAACTTGAGGATATGATCCGCCCACATACCAGATGGGTTTCGATCCCACCTCACACACCAATTGGGGGAGCTCAACCATGGATTTAGGGGCCAATGTTTTGTAAGTACCTTATTTAGCGATTTTTATTTTTCGCCGCGCCCAAACCCTGACTTTCTCCCCAAGATATCGCAGTCAGGGTTTAGTATTCACCCCATCATAATAACATTAACATGATCCCATTCCTTATTGAATGGAGTTTGGGATCATGTACTTTTTATTTGCTTGCAATTACCTTGTCGTAGAGCAATTTTGGGGAGAAACTCTGGTTGCTTACTCTCGAAAATCGATAATAATCTGTCGTTTAATATCAGCACAAAGTACAAAACGCTCAACGTCGCCCGCCGCGTCGCAAGTCGTGAGTCGAAAACACAACTCACAAGATGCCACAAATACTCAGTTATCACCCACTGCATTGAGACACAAAAATATGATATCGATAGAGTCTAGAGGATATTGCTTAGTTGCCGGCCATTAACTGGCCTTAGAATTCCACCCTTAATGATCTACCAGAACCCAAAAGAAAAAAGTTAAGTAAGATTATTTCATGCCAAATACCGACCCTATCATCAAGATTTCCACAAGGATATCAACACAAATGAATCTCTAGGATGGTTGCTTTTGCATTGTGTGTTTTGTTGTTGGGTTAAGTTGTGTTGTTGGGTTCAAATGTTTTGTTGTCTTCACTTCTATTGTTGTGTTGTTGTGTTGTTGTGTTCACTTGTATTGTT
>JALLOZ010007144.1:1303-14152 GCA_036939875.1 Thalassiosira pacifica
TTGCAGTTGCAGTTGCAGTTGCAGTTGCAGTTGCAGTTGCAGTTGCAGTTGCAGTTGAAGTTGAAGTTGAAGTTGAAGTTGAAGTTGAAGTTGAAGTTGTGGCTGACTACATGCTGGTTGCCAACTGCCAACTGCAATCGGCCCCTCAAGTGTGCTGCGCTGCTTCGCGAGAAGGTGTTGAATGCAAAAATATAAACATATGTGACACTTACAATTACAGCCTGACTATCAAGGACTCTATTGGACTGGTCAGATGAAGGGGTTATATACACCACAGTGATAAATATTGTGGTATATTTATGTCACATATGTTGTGTGTTGATCAAGAGTGTGGTGGACAGGGGAATTATCCTAAAAGGGGGTATTGCAACAGTTGTGATGGAAGAAGGGGTACTGTAACAGTTGTGGCATTCTTCCTGAAATAGATTGGGTACTGCTACAATCAAGTGAGGTGCTGATACAACTATGAGTACTTACGTAAAAAAGCCATCTTCGAACCTCTTTTTGTTAGTTGCGCCGCGGCGAGCGCCGCGAACAAAAACGAAATATATCAATACACAAATTTGAGACGTAATAACATAATATTGCACTCATTATGCACACCAGGTGCGTTTCGCCTTTGACAATCCATAGCTCTATCAAGTACTCTAAACTTAGTCTTGGGACTAAATAGTGCAGAATATGTCAACGATTAGATCTCTTTGCACGAGGAACAGAGATGCAAAACGCGAGCCAAAGCCAAAAAGCACAAGCCCGCACACGTATCGATGTCAATGAACGACCGACGGCGGCCCAAAGAAGGAGGAAGCTAACCAGCCGCTGCAACAACATTCAACGACGATGACGACAACACCGTGCCGACTATTCATGGCACTGCTGTGTCTGTGCCTAAATCACCACCAGTCAATAGCATTCCAGCCACCGGCGAGCAGTGTTCTAGCGGCATCGTCCCGTTCCGCTTCCGCCTCACGCGGATGCAGTTCTGGAGTTCCTCATGCAGCAGCATCAGACGAATGCGATGGACCTGATAGCGGCATTTCCAGAAGAAACATAATAGGTCGCACTTTGAACGGAGTTGGCCTCGTCGTGGCTGCTTCACTGAGCAATGTTGAAAGAGGAAACGCTATCGATGTACCCTCATTTTTAGTGTCATCAGAGGGAGATCGAGGGGTGAAGGGCATGCCTGTTCCAGGCAAGAAGCTCGGGGGGTTATCCAATAAAATTCGATCAGTTTCAAAGATTATGGTGAGAATAGTACTGATGTGGAGTTCAGTGCATCACTTTTTCATTCGAACAAGTCAGCATTTATATCATTCAAAATTCTTTTTATACAGGATGAACTGCAAAGGGATTTAATGCAAGAAAGATGGGATCTTGTGGAAGGATATCCAAACCAGCTTCGATCATATGTTCCAGTATTCACAGCATACACGGACTCTGCATTTCCAACGGATATTCCTACCGACAAAGGATTGAGGGTGGCGTTACGATATGAAGTTGGTAGATTTTTTGGATCCCTGGAGCGTTTTCGTCAAGCAGCAAACCGAAAGTCACTAGATGAGGCTTACGTTGCTTACTCGGACATGTCACTCCATTTTGATCGATACCTACGCGTGGGGGGTCTATATACCTTTTATGATGACAATGTCAGCTTAGAGCCGTATTATAAGGGAGTTGCAGATACGAGCCTCATCTTTGCCGATCCTAAGAAAGATCCAGCGTTGGTGCATGATTTGGTCATCTTGATCTCAGGACCGGAAAAGGGAAGGACTGGTATTATGATTGGTATTTATCCGGATGGGAGCAATACATGTGCAGTGAAATTAGATCGTTCTAGGGGTATTAGAGAGATTCGAGTGGTGCCTCTGTCTTGGGCGGCGAAACGTTTGGGGGAGCAAGATCCTGATGATGTATTTTTGATTCCGCCACGTCCGCAGAGTGCTTGAATTTTATAGAGTGATGACTTTTTAGTGCATTTCTGTCAAGAAAGAAAAGAAGTCATTCATTAATGCAATGGCACTGGCATCATTGGTCCTGTAGGATGCTCAAGTCTGACGGGGTCGATGTATGCTTTTGCTGCTCTATGGAGTCTGTTTGGACTGATAGAATACTGCAGCAAGTTTGATTTTGGGATGCTCACTATTAGTGCCTAAACACACTATGCACTGGAAAGTAAACATATTCTATCTTGCCTATGGCTCAACCTATTCCAATCTTTATGTTTTCATGTGCAAGAGTCCTTTGCTTGAGCTTTGTGCGGTATGATTTTACATGCTGAAGCAAGCTTATCCAATCGATGGTTTACCTGATTGAGGGTATGGTATATTCACTCGTGACACTGAAGAACCCCCCATTCATTCAATCGTGTTATAGCATTGCTCTATCTATTTGCTTATTGTCAGGAATACTTTTCTCCTCAAGGACTGACCAGATTCAGTACCCATTGGGATTCTGACACACTCTATAATATCTTGGTCACCAGTAATTCCATCAGGCATTCAAGAAAACATACTTGGTCTCCAAGTATTCATTAATGCCCACCACGCTTCCCTCCCTCCCAAGCCCACTCTCTTTCACTCCTCCAAATGGAGCGCCAGCATTGCTTATGATTCCTTCATTGACACCAACGATTCCATTCTCAAGTCCTGCAGCAAATCTGAAAGTCCTCGACAGATCTTTTGTACAGAAGTAACTCGCCAATCCGGTTTGGGTATCATTTGCAAGGGCCAATGCCTCCTCTTCCGTATCAAAAGTTTTAATGGCCACGACGGGTCCGAAATTCTCAGAATGCCAAATCCGACTTCCTTCGTCAACATTCGTGAGAATTGTGGGTTCATAGAAATTCGGACCGAGATCCGGAAGAGGCGCTCCACCAACCACGCA
Source organism: Thalassiosira pacifica (assembly GCA_036939875.1). Classification (NCBI taxonomy): domain Eukaryota; phylum Bacillariophyta; class Thalassiosirophyceae; order Thalassiosirales; family Thalassiosiraceae; genus Thalassiosira; species Thalassiosira pacifica. The sequence continues at coordinate 4,187 of JALLOZ010007144.1, forward strand.
TTTGGCACCCTCGGCTATCGCTTCGTCAACCTTCTCCTTCAGATTCTGCACCTGCAACGCCGAGATTACAGGGCCCATTGTGACTCCATCTTTCATTCCGTGTCCTGCATTCAACTGATTCACTCTATCGGTTAGCTTGGCCACAAACTCTTTCTCGACTGACTTATGGATGATGAACCTATCTGAGCAGACGCAAGTCTGTCCGGCGTTTCTGAACTTCGAATACATTGCTGCATTAACGGCTTGATTGATATCTGCATCCTCAAAAACTGTATAGTGCAATGAGTAGACATTAGCATCGACAAGAATCGTCAGTCACAAGACAAACTGTCTACACCATGCATGCCATCTCAATACAAACTACTCACCTACAAAAGCAGCATTGCCTCCCAGCTCGAGCGACAGTCGCTTCACATTGTCGCTGCTCAGTTTCATCAAAAGCTTGCCAACCGGAGTCGATCCTGTAAAAGAAATCTTCTTCACAGCGTCATTCGTGCACATCTCATCTCCAACCTCCTTCGTCAAGTCTCTATCAGCAGTCACCACCTCGAACACTCCATCCGGCACTCCTGCTCGCTTCGCAAGTACCGATAATGCCACCGCAGTCAAAGGCGTCAGTTCGCTCGGCTTCAACACCGTCGTACATCCCGCCGCCAACGCCGGCCCCACCTTCCTCGTAATCATGGCAATCGGGAAGTTCCACGGAGTAATCAGCCCGCATACACCCACCGCCTCGTGCATCGCCATGATCTTACCGCGCGGACTACTACCATCATCGGGAGAAGTGAACGGACTGGGTGCCAAATAACCACCTCCAGCGCAATTGGGTCTAATCGCCTCACCGGCGTAATAATCGAGAAAACTCGTGCCGTACCCCACCTCCCCCCTGGATTCTGCGAGAGGCTTGCCGGATTCGAGCGTCATTATTTTGGCAATGTCTTCGGTGTTGTCTTTGATGAGTTGGCTCCATTTGGTGAGTATTCCCGAGCGGTGATGGGCGGTGGTTCCGTCCTTCCAGCCGGGTAGGGCGGCGCTGGCTCTGTCGATTGCTTTTCGAGTATCATCTCTTCCCATGCACTGAACTTGTGCGATGATGGCGGTGCCGTCGTCGATTTGCTGTGGCGATGCGCCGGGATTGATGACGTCAAATGTGTTCTCATCAATAGCAGATGATGCACTAGGATTCAAAAGCGAAGGGTCGCTCAGGATTGAGGTGATTGCGGGAGTGGCGATGGTGGAGAAGGCGGCGGCGCTGCTCGCCATCATCGAAGCTAGGACGGTGGTTGATTTCATTGTGGCTGCGTTTCTCGAATGTTGAATTGCTGATAGCATGTCGGTCTTATTGTGAATTGTGAAGAGTTTTTCCCGTATAAATTGCGTGGATGAGGTATTTTGTTGCGATGGCGATGATGTGATGTGATGGCTCGGTTTCCAATAAAAACTCTTATCGATCTGAAGAAGCCACTTTTATGTCACGATCATACGAATGAGTCCGAAGGGTGGTGCATGTATCTTCAATCTCCACCAATAATTGATCCTCCTCGATCCTTCTTCGTTCTTGCCCGCCTTCGATCTCGCGATCCTTTTTCAATCAATCGATCTTGCAAAAGCAGAAAGCAGTGGGCAGTGGGAAATAAATGCGGCAGGAACTCTATCCAAGGAAATGTGAAATGCGTGCTGAGCAAATACAAGATAGCAGGGGATAGCAAATCCAAAATCCAAAGATACCCAAGCAATGAGATGTCTTTATGTTTGGCGATTTTCGAAGGTCGGATTTCGTAGGATATACAGCATCTTTAGCGATGACACCTCTCCGCTCACCCGCGTCTCGCGCCATCCATCCAATGACCCGCGTGCTAGAAAAGATTAATTCTATCTCAAAAAAATAGTGTAGTTGTTTCACGTAGGAATTTGTATCTAGAAGTCGTGTGAAAGTCAGCCATATTATCTATTATGTGGAGATTAAGTAGTCGTCGTCGTCGGTCGTATCGTATCTTCTAGGATTATGAGTATCGTATCTATCATGTAAGAGGTACCGTACGCATGCGACGAATGCACAGAAAAATGACAAACTGCGATAAATTTTGACAGACGACAAAAATAGACAACTCTAGCATGCATTATCCCTCTAGGTTCTCATCTTCTCATCTTTTGTTCTCATTATGATCTCCACTGCAGGTCTCCACAATCAAACCAATCAAACCTGAGCAGGGAACCTGACATCACCATCGACGCTGTGTGTCTACCTACGCCGACCGACGCGAACACCGCACTGGCACTGTGCATGGCTCTGCAGCATTGGTTGAGCTTAGCTGCATGCGCGAGTGCAGCAGTAGCCGCTGGCTCGGTGCACTCGCGGTCTCGTGGTGCTTCCTCTCTTGCTTGGTCCTGCTTTATGCGTCACCTCACAGTCGTGCTGTGTCTACAGAGATCTCCAAACGCGAGTCATCTTGGTCCCCATTTCGAGCCCAAGTAGTCTCGAGCTCTCTTTTCTCTTCTTCTGTGATCTGGAACCATCATCTGGAATCCACACCTCTTTCCCACAACATCAACGAAGCTCTATTCGATAGACATCATCATCATTACAACCTATTACAGCTATCAACAACACCATTTCTTTCATCAATTATCACAACAATGACAACAAAATGCAACCTCAAAGGCAACCACTCGGATCAAAAAGAGGGCATATGAACATTAAACTCGGAGACAACGAAGAGTCCGATTCCAGCAGCGATAGTAGACGAAAAGAAGAACACCAATATAATCCTAGAACAGAGACAATGAATTTTAATGATACGGCACAACATATAAACAAAGCTCCTCGTGAACAATATGAGGGTATGGCAGAATGGCCTCTCTCGCTGGGAGCGAAGAGTCCTTCTCCGGTTACTACAAGGGTTTTCTCGGGGGGCTACGCATATCCAACTGGCACCGGCATGTCTCCTGACATGTCTGCAATGAACATAGGGCTTGGTTCTGGCTATGAAGGTCAGCCATCCGCCGGACTCACGCCAGAGGAACAGGCAAACGATGCATCTTATTATACGGTGCTGACATCAACAAAAAGGAGTGAGGCTTCAATTGCTCTGGAGGATGGCAGAATACAGGAACCTCATTTGCATGACGTGTAAGTTTTTACACTTCTCATTTTATCACTCAACATATGGCCAGGTTTTATTTCTTCTTCAAGCATACAATCCTCATTCATGTTATATGGATTGCTCTTTTTAATGACTCGCATGACTTTGTACATTGAATACAACTTTGCAAACTTGTATGCCTCAATATATGACAGTCTCTGCGGACGAGGCGGCAGCATAAACTCACATCCTGGAAATAGAGTATTCCGTGGCTGGATAGCCCAACGCAAGGAATCATACAACCTTGCTGAGTCAAAAGCAGATAAGTCGAGGATAACATCCGAGGTTATGGACCAAGTGCGAGTGCAGAAGCCACCAGGTGAGTCCTACTTACTTCAACATTGGTAAACAAGGCAAAGGAAATACTAGCTTGGGTTCCGTTCTTCTAAGCCAACTGCTTGATATGATATTCTAAATTGGTGAACAGGCCGCTTTTTGCAGAAGATAGTAGAAGGAAACAGCAAACGCAATGATCCATACAACATTGGCGGTTGGTGGATTGAGATCGATGATATGAAAGCTTTGGCAAAAATAAGCCAAGCTTTGAGAGAGGGTGCCCCGGCATTCCGAGCACTGCATGTCAAGAAAGGAAAGAAAAAGCCGCATCAGCAAAGTAAACCATCAATGAGGGCGTGGTCAAGACGCAAGGCAAATAAGAAGGAGGCGACACTTGAACTATCTTCTCCGGGGGACAAGCGCAAGGCACCGCCACCGAGAACAAAAACAGCCTCAGCAGGAAATAAGCAAGAACCAGCATCAATGCCTGATCTACCCATGGACACTCATGGGCATGAGTTGGATGTGTTGTTTCCAACGTCCAACAACTTTTTTGCAACGGAGAATCATGGTACTGGCAACCTGCTCAACTCCTATCCTTTAGTTCACATGGGCGATTATACCGCCTCTATGGATGAAGTGGCTGGTGCCATACCTCCGACTCCTCCAACTGCCAAAAAGCGCAGACCAAGCCTGCCGAGCTCCAGCATGCAAGCCGAAACAAAGCTGCCGGGTAAGTGTTCCACTCCCAGCTTGCCGCCAACGCCGCAGACACCTCTGGTCTCACCTGGATTTTCGCCGTACGGAGAAGCCAAGGCAGCATGGGATGCAATTAGCTTCTTGCCCAATCTCAGCCCGACACTTTCACTTAGCAACTACAGCCCTATGCACAAGAAGCCGAGTCTGCAACGAGTCCATTCTCTGTCGTTTTCAGAAGCCGACGTCCATTCCGTAGGAAGTTTTAACGATCCATTTGAAAACGACAACCATGGCAGCCACAAGCAAGAACCTACGCAAGAGCTAGAGTTAGAAGCGCCCGATCCAAGTCAATTCCCAGGCCAAGCTGACATGACAGGGATATTTCCTCCTCCCCTGGCAGATTTCGAAACGCAGCAGCATGGTCTCTCTTTCGGACGGATTGGCAGCGTGCCTGGAGCTAACGGCCTTCTGCGTAATTCTCGCCATTCGCGGCCAAAACCGACAAACCGAAGAGAGAGCAGCCTATCATCCAAGAGTTGGGGTTCTATATCCAACTTGAATCATAAATCGAAACGAAAAAGTATAGGATAGAAAAGACACTTTCTCTGCTCAACTAAATGTATCATGAACTGCAACTACATATTCATACATAAGCACAACTAATATCCATTCATAAGACTCCACTTTCACCTTTCACCCAAAGAAAATGCCTTTCCGAAATTTTGATTGGTAACAATTGCAAACACTGATCTCTGCACTGATTGATCATCGCATTCAAGTACACTAAGACTATGATGCCGAATTCGCGGTACGACTCGAAGCATCTATTTGAGAGAAATCCTCAATATCATCCTGAAGGAGGTTTATCTCATCGCGAAGCACCTTCGTACAATCCTTCGATGTGGGCCGATCTGGAAACTTCGCAGACCACGCCTTCTTCAACCACCCGCACAAACGATCGCCCCATTTCTTCGGATTCACCCTCGGACGGCCTCCCTTTTCAACCACCATATCATTGTGCATTGCGATCGAGTAGCCCCGGAATGGCGTATCCATCTCGAATATCTGCCATGCCATGATTGCTAGGGAGTACACGTCCACGGATTGATTGTATGGGTCTTCTCTGGCTACCTCCGGAGCCTGGGGGTACGAAACATATTATGGATTCAGTAATATTTCGAGAAAGACAACGTCAGAATGGAGGCAAACGACAGAAAAAATACTCACCATGTATCGGAGGGAGCCCGTTTTCCCAGACATTTGATAGGTGTCATTTACCAATTGTTCCGTTTTGGGGAACTCTTTATTTTTGAATATCGTTATGATCGTTAGCTCATAAATAAATAATGAACGGCCACGAGAATTGCAACATCTTAAGGATAGGCTTGCTCCTTACCTCTCGCTAGGCCAAAGTCAAAAATCTTGACATCCCCCCTTACATCAAACCCAATATTATCCGGTTCTGTGTGTACAGCACAGCGCAACAAAAAATCGATGGTCCAGTTTTTGTTAGAACAATGATTGAAGTCATGGATGTTGCAACAAGCAGGACACATTAATTGCATACTCACTTAAATCACGGTACATGACTCTGCAGATAAAGCATCAATAGTATGATAATGATGAGGAATCAGGTGCAAAACCAACCCAAAATAAAGACAACTGCCATGTTAACCAAAAAACTATCTCACCTTTGGCTGTGAAGATATTCCAACGCCGTCGACAAATCATAAACAACAATCAGCCTATCCACCCAAACCTTCCTCTTCTTCTTCCCCTTCATATCCATCAACTTTCCAATACCCTTCGACGCATCCGTTTTCTTTTTCCACTCTATAATCTTCATCGTCAACGTAGCATACAACCTATCCAACACCACGAAGAACCCGCGATCATAAGGATTGCCATCCGAAACACCCCTCATCTTGATAATATTCGGATGACGAATCACCGACAAGAACCGACTCTCTACCGCCAAATCAATAACTCCCCCCACGAAGCGCTCGGCGTCGTTGAGGCATTCATCGCTCAATGTCTTGATGGCGTAGCGGGCGTGCTTCCCCTGTCGTAGGCATCGGCGGGCCATGAAATTGCGATCTTGTACCAATATGCCTCCGTCGTATCGGAGCTCGCCAAATTCGTCTTCCTCCTCGTCGATGATGCCGCCGCCTTCATCATCGTTGGATTTTGGGTCTAGGGAAGAATTGGGCTCGAGCTTGAACTTTTTTATTTCGTTCACGACGCAGAATCCGCCGCGGCCGAGGACTCTCCCTAGGTTGAGCTCTGTCGGGAATGGGAATGAATAATAGAGTAACAATATGTGATATGCCCAATGCGAGTGAGTTACTGACGCCTGAGGCGAGACAAATTCATTGCACACATGAACATGATTCGTGATCGTGCACTGCACCCACCTGATTTCTTGAATTTAGGCAACGATTGCTCTGCTTCTTCGTCGAAGATATCAGAGGTTTTCGATTTCTCCGCAACCACTTCCTTGGCTCGTTTCAGGAGCGTCCTTTCGGTGAACCGGCCCACGAGGCGATCGCCGGTAGATTTCCCATTCGGTGCCATGATGATGGTGTTATGAGTGTAGATGTGATCGATCTCTCGCGTAGACTGTGGCTATCTGGTACAATGTTGTCTATCCGAAATCAATGCGGCAAGAAGTGTTGACGAGTCGCAGCAGTGGATGGATGGTGGATGGGTTTGATCCGACAGTGGATGAGTTCTTGAGTTGAAGTTTGGTCCCGACAAGCAAAGCAAGAAGATCCTGAGAAGATCAGGTACGATATCTAGATACGATAGCAGCAGGGGAGCGACTTCAGAGGCTTATCTACCTTTTTGTGTAGGGGCACAGAGGAGCATGTGGTTTTGGTGGCGGTTGATGTTTGATGGTGATGGTGAAATGAGTGATTGACAACTTTTGTCCAAACTTTTGGGAGCTTTTGATTGGACTTTGCCAGAAGTCCGACTTTGCCGGATCTTTTGCTCCATTTTCATTTTTTGCCAGGTTTTTGCCAGATTTTCCCGCCATCCCCATGAGATTTTGATGTCTCGTGAACCACGTGACACATGACCATTTGGCCGTCAGATGGATATCTTAGATGCAATTACAACAAATATTTCGGCGGGGCCTCTGCTTATTATCTCAGACAATCTGCAAAAAAGTACGGGGAAAGTGAGAAGGCTCTGACATATTCTGTAAGGACCTCGTAGATTTATTTTTGACGACTTACTTGTTGGCGATATTTACTTTGGCGATTTTCCGAGAATCTTTGAGAACTTACTGGTCGCAATACCGAATCTGTCCGTACTTTATCTATGTACGTCGTCCTAGTTGGGTGCGGTGGGTGGTAGTAAGTGGTGGTAGGTAGGTACCGGTTAACAGAAAATCCACGACTAAGGCATTCCATCTAGAGCGAGATTCATACGCAAGGCAGGGCGGGGGCTCGCCTACCTACCGTAGGATACGATACCTACTAAGGTATCCCTAGCTAGCCGCCCGTCGTGGAACACCCAACCTAGGATCTAGTACCACCCTCTGCATATCTTGGCCCGAGGTAACTAACTTTTTCAGGTAGATAAATGTGAACCGGCCAAGCTTGGCGGCCTCTTTGACACTTACTTCTTCTCTCAAGTGTGTGTCAACAATGATAGATGTGCACATTCACATGACATGCGTCCCCACTGCACTGCCTTTGCTAACTGAACCGAGGAGTCTGTAGTCCCACAGCGAGTATCAAAACCTACGGTGATACCATCCACTCTGTCAGCAGTTATTTTGTGAGCAGCAACTGACTTGCACCGCATATTCTCCATTCCCTCCGACGCAGCTTTGTGGTCAGCGTCAGACTTCTGTCCCACCATTGTCTCGACCTTCCAAGATAGAGCCTCCTTGTCATATTTTGCGTTCTTCTGCATGGTCAAAAATATAGCCTTTATGCCTTCCAGGGCATTTTTTGTTTCCCCAGTTAGCAGTGGGTTGACTACCCCCTGTCAAATCCGCTCCTCTATTTCCCTGTGCAAACTATCCTTCTCCGTCTTGTTGTATGTCTCCATTTTATTCAGACGAGCCTCAGATTATCCCAAGTGATTCGCAGCTCTATCTGAGCATCTTGTTATACTCATGACAGAGATGATAATAGGGCAACCAAGACTAAGAGCACCATAGCCACAGCATAATACATATGACATGTCCGTAAAGCTGTTGGGAGCATGATGAGCTGATGCGCTGGGCAGGCTTGCTACATCTTCCAAATCATCTACCCCCATGACCTCTTGTTCAGCCAACACCCTTTGCTCTTCAGAATTAATTCCTACAGATTCAGTGTTTCAATATGCCTCCTCATAGCTTGTTCGCTCTCGCTGCCAATTTGAATGGTTGCGTTGCCAGGTCAAGGGGATGTTATTGTGCTACTTCCCCCATTGACATGAGGGTTAGAGAGATATACCCCCTCCTACTAGAAAAAGTATTCCTTGTCACATCCACACCAATGTTGTCATCTTCTGTCTGATCCAATGCCACAGAGTTAGTATTATGGTACCGAACGCTGTTGGGAGTATCTTCCGCCGCATCCACACCAATATTGCCAAGTCCTGTCTGAACAAACAGTGTTGAGAGCTCGCTACCAGGAGTACTCCCCATCTCGCATCTCTTCCACACAAACATTTTCAATTCACACCTGATCTAATGTCGTGGAGGTGGTATTATGGTCCGACATGCTGCCAAAAGATTCCTCCCTTTCTTTCCGTTACTTGCTGGACTTTAGGAGTATGTGACGCTGTTGTGAGAAGATTGCGATTCAAATTCCTCTTGGTGCTACTGCATTTTAGCAAGATTAACACAATTAGACTAAAGAGAGAGCACTATGGATGTTGCAAGAGTAGTAATTAGAACAATGTGGCCATGGTGGCCACTTAGCTCATGGTGCTCAGCTAGCAGCCCAGCTGCTGAGCATCATAGCTTTTAATTCCTATGATAGTATCTGTTGTATCTTTTCATCTTACTGACAAGGGGATAGACGTGCATCATATGCACTCCACCATAGCTTTTAATTCCTTTGATAAGATATTTTTTGCCTTTTCAGTTTACTGGCAAGGAGAGCTGTGCAACCTGCACACTTCCATCAGATCCTGGTCCATTCCCACCAGTATAGTCGTGTGTGGTTTGGGCGGTTTCCAGCACGCTCCAGCCAATCTTCTTGTTGGACCCACCCGCTCGTGGCTCCGGCTCACCTGCTTGTGTCTAGTCGGGCTGTTCCCCAACACACTCCTGTGTATTGTATTTGGGTCACCCTTAGACTTGTTCCACTTGTGGGGCAGAATTTTGTCAACTGGACCTTTGTCCAGTAGCTTTGGGTGCGTGACTTTCTGTTCGATCTCGTCGTCATCGTTCATGGTAACATTCATGAGGTGGTGGCTTCTGTCAACTCTATATGCTTTTACTTGCTTGGGATTGGTGAACACATCACACCATATATTTTGGGCTGAACAGTATTCCACTTTGTCTTCCCCTTGGTTGGTCTTGTCCATGATGAAGAAGAACCGGGACTTGATGTGCTTTTCTTCTTGCCTGAAGATAGGCGCCCAATAACCTGCAATCGCATGGTGGCCTGGTCATGTTGATACATGATATTCTTGTTCTTGTCAACAGTATACCCCTGAGCTTCAACAAAGTAAAGTGTGCGAAGAACACCAGGCATCACATCATGAGAACCCACCAGTTCTGCTTCTGTGGAAGACTGATTTTGGGTTCTGTGTGGATAGCTTTCGTGGATTTGTTCAGCTGAGAGGAATTCGTTTCCTCTTTCTTCCCAACGCGTTTCAACCCATTTCAACGGAAAAA
>JALLOZ010007256.1:0-10783 GCA_036939875.1 Thalassiosira pacifica
TAATTCATGTTATCACAATTGTGTTTGGACAGAATACTAGCAGTCACTTGCTGATTCCCAGTTCGTGGAACATGAAGCACTTCAAACCCCAAAGAAAGAGACAAACTAGTTACACCAAGCTTAGGTGGTTCTGGCTTAGGTTGAAACGAATATGTTGTAATCTTGCTTGTGGCCTGAGTAAAGAACTCAGGGATGATATCAGCAAAGGAGGCCATCTGCTTGGCTGTCATCAAGCTGGTATCTATCTTCAAGCTAGCTGGTACTTCATTTGTTCCAAACAAGGCTGCATCACTGTCTTCACCACTCATGTCACTAATTTTGGACTTGAAGATACAATGGACTTCAGATGGTTGGGATGTGTCAGCAGTAATTTCAGATAAAGAAGGAAATGATTGATTGCTGAGTGTTGGTTGGTTGATTAGTTTGATGGTTGTTTTCTGGTTTGTGAAATAAGGACAATGACCAGTTCTGGTTGGGACTATTCACAAGCCAAAGCAAGGGGAAATTTTGATTGGAATTTTGCTCAAGAATTTAAAATGAAAGTTTAATATTTGCACCTGTATGCCTCAAGCGTTTGCAATCTATCTAGTTTGATCAAGGGAATTTGTGTGCTAAGCCATCACCTATGTGATCTTCCAATGTTGCAATCTGTCTGGTTGAGAATTCAGGCACTAAGCAATCATCTGTGTGGTCTTCCAACATTATAGTCTGTCTGGTTGGGAAATGGGGAGCTAAGTCATCACCTCTGTGATCTTCCAACATTTCTTTCTTTCTAGTCAGGAACTGGGGCACTAAGCCATCACCTCTATGGTCTTCCAATGTTGCAATATTTCTAGTTGGGAACTGAGGCACTAAACTATCACATCTGTGATCTTCCAATATTTTAATCTATCTGGTTGAGGATGCTTTGTATTCTACTGCTCGGAGTTACACTCTGACTATCTGCTTGTCTCTTTGACCTTCCAACATTGCAATCTATCTGGTTGGGAAATGTAATATATTCAAGCCAACAATTGTGGACTTGGCAATGCTCAATTCAAACTCCTCACTAAACCAAATCGGAGACCAAGGCAAGAGCTCAAGGACCTCCTTTACAGATCTTGCATAAAAGGCGCTCATAACCTGTAGTAACTGAATGTAGACCTAATTGAGTTAACCTGAGTTGTTGCAATTGATTCAGTTCTCTTATTATGAACCACTCAAAGTGGCTCTCTTAATGAAAACAATACCAAACTGTCTCAAACAGTTTCCCTTTTAAAGTCACAGCACACTTCATGTGACTCTGTGTGTACATCACATGACTCCATGTGTACACCTCCTATGCTCTCCCTCGGAAAGATATGATTGACCATTGTTGAAATCATGCTTCTTCCACCAGCACACTCCAAACTTTCCCTGGAGCATGTGCTGTAGCTCTCCCTGGAACCTATGTTATAGTTAACTCTCCCTGGAACCATACTCTCCCTTGGATGTCATATATCACCACCTACTGTCTCAGATGATAAATGTCACTAGTACTCATGTCATTCCAGTGGTGCTCCCAGTACAACTTATCCACATGTACATATCAATTCAATCTTATCCTTATTGCTATGCTGTAGCAAATATCATATTACAATGAAGGCATCATGTGCCAACAGTTCAAACATTGCTAACAGAGAAAATAGATCTGCATATTTGTCCTGTGTCATTGCCAAGTCTCTATGCATCAATAGGTATCAGCACTCTCAGTAAATTTTGTTGCTATGGTCATCTTTGTAACAATCCTTGCAGGACCCATCATCAGACTCATTGTTAGACCCATCACCGGATCAATTGCCAGACCAACTGTCAGACCAATTGTTGAACCAATCACCAGATCAATTGTCAGATCAATCATTAGATTGATATTTGCATCAATTGTAGGATCAATCATAGGATCAGCCATTTGATCAATCCTTGGATCAATGGTTGGATCAATGGTTGGATGAACCCTTGAACAAATCCCCTATCCGTCGAGCTTGTATATTATCTCTCCAAGATCTTGTTTGACGTCAAAGCTTTGTACTCCTTGTTTGTGGCATCAAGCACATATGTACATGTCTGTGACATCAGATGCATGGTTATCTATCAGCCGGAATCAAATAGTAATGCTTGTGCATGGCACGTCATCAAGATTGTGTTGAACTCTGATCTGCACATATATAGCTTCAAGATTATACTTTGACACTCACATACATGACGTCAATCTTGTACCCCTTTGAGCTTGTTGTGGAGTTCTTCCTCGTTGGGCTGTTGTTTTGTTAGCCCAACAACAAAAACTCTGAGTTAGATAGAGGATGGCTATTGTACTTGGAATCGCCACCGCCATCATCATATTTGTTGCAGCCATCAACACTTGGCTAGTACACTATCACATAATCAGCATTACTCTCATCATTGCAACCAAGAAGAAGAAATAAAAGATACGGCTAATGATGCTACTGTCATCATTGCTGGCATCAGCGTAAGTTTCATGCCTCATTATGGCCTCAGTCATCGCAAAATAACCATGATCAAAATGCGCCAGGACATAGAATTTGTCATACAACTGAAGACAAGAGAGATTAATTCAACCTCCTGATTGGGTCAAGCCTCAAAATATTGATATATGGGTAAGGACTCTTGGATCCAATTGCCATCGTCATATCGCATCGTGGTATCTTAATTCCACGATACTAAAAAACAAATGCCAAGCTTACATTCAGCCATGCATGGTCAAGATTATAATACTTACTCATACATTTGTATCAAGCTTGTACCTTATCCTTGCTCATGGCTATGTAGCATAAAATGTTGTTTCTGACAGTCACAAATTGAATGTGATTTTTTTCCAATTGCTCATGGCTGAACAAGATGTGACATCCAAGATGGCAAGTTCATGTGGACTCACTATCAGATTTGCCAAATGCGCCAAAGCTGTTTGAAAAACAATGCATTCATGGAATGAATGCCACAGAACAATATATGGGCAGCATCTTGCTCGTAGCATCATTGTGGTGTCGGGGAGGGTCATCTTTGTCCTTGTATTTTCCATGGCCGTGACAATGACGTCAGCCTCTTCTCTCAATCAATTGATTGAACATTGGCTCATGAGTCATCGATCAGTCCGCTCATCCATCAAAAGAATTTTTGACCTGTGCTATTCAGCAAGCTTGTTCAATTCCTCAAAGAAAAAGAGGTTTGTGGTTGCGACTTTTGCTACAGTTGCCAATGAAAGAAAGCTTGGCACACAACCATCGATGTTTTGAATCCTTCCCCATTGTTGTCAATGGCTGATGTTTTGGCTCTTGCCATTCTATTGAGAAAAAACCCTGACATTGCTGCTACCATTGTTGTTGCTGGTGTCAGCTCTATCTTTGTCCACAACCTCACACCTCAGATTTATCCTTGCAGACAATTTGGAATTCCGTGGCTGTAGTCAGCTCTTGGTTAAAGCTCGTACTCTTTTGATCTGATCAAAGTCGCTGGTTTTGAGCCCTAAAATTGCCATCTTTGTTGTCATGGCTGGCTCTCACAACCATCAACATTATCATCATTGCATTCACCATCAGAATCACCATTGCTCTTGACGTGATTAGCATTGTTCTCCCATTGCCGTCAATAATACTACTATTGCTGCTATACTATCTTTATTGCTGGCAATCAACAACTCAAATTTACGTGGTGCTTGATCACGCTGCTCGCGCGTGGCATCAAGATCGCGATTGAGTCCGCAGTTGCCTATGCAATGCACGGGCTCATGCATTGTCAAGATCATCCACGGCACATATTGCCTACTTGTCATTCACTTGACCATCTTGTCAAGTGGGTATGTTGAATCAACCTTGTACCTGAACTTCAGATGAAGAAAAATCCTGAGATTGCACTTTTACTTTGATTCATCAAATATATAACCACTTTTTCCTGTATATGGCGCTTGTACTTGACATGCATGGCATTTTATGACGTCAATTGTCCAAAAAAGAAAGAAGTGTTCTATTTTTGCCAGCGTCAACAGTCTCCTTGCTATCCTTGCTGCTCTTATAATCAAATACTTCACATTTGTCATTGTCACCTTTGACATTGTCAAAGGTTTGACATGGTGATGCAAATCTTGCTGCTTTCTGGCATCATGCTCCTGCTCTCAAACGAACCACCCTTGATTGAGATGAACTTATTCATTGCACAGAGCACACGCGCCAGCATTCCAGGCTTGTTGACAATGTGGATATTTGCCAAGGGATACACCATGGTCCCAATGCTGCCTGGAACGTTGCCTGCTTGTGATCAACGTCAACTTGTGCATGCATGTCTCCCATCAAGTCTAACTATCCTTGGAGCGTTCTCTCTGACCGCCTCTCTTACTTGTATTTTGCTATCCAATCTATTGTGGTCGCTGGAGAGAACTTTCCAAGAAATTACTCGAGTCTTTGATTTCATCATCTCTCTCTCCAAGCATTTGTCAAATGACTCCCTTGCTTGCAGTTTGCAGTCTTGAAATAATTTTCAAGCCTTGGGCACAACCAATGATGTTGCCAGCTGTTGTTGCTTATTGTCATAGCTTCAACAGTCATTGTAATCTCGTAAAATATTTCGAATCTCATCCTGATGCTGCTCCACAAAATAGGCAACCTCTCTCTCCTACTCGCAAGTACGAGATGCATCTTTACTCTCGTCATGGCCATGCAAGAATAGCATCATTATGATAACAATGCAGCAAAATGAGTCCAATGCTTGGTCGTTTGTCATTGTCCCCAGAATGATAGTGGGCTGGGCCATGCAGCATATTGGTACCAGTGTTTAACTAGAATAGGAGCCATTCCCAGTTCTAGGCCTTATGACTAGACCCAATCTCCATTCTCCTCGTTTAGTCTCGTTTCAAGACCGATTTGGGACTCTCGGAGCATGAACGATTCAACTATGATGTTGTTTTGATGCTCGGTGTCCTTGGTTTCGGACCTCGAGCTCTATTATCGAGTTTGTTTGACATCGAATGGTCAAATCGATGGCTTGCGTTTCGGTTCGATCTCAATTTCGATTCCACCCGATCTCGTGGCGGCTCAAAATCAAAATCAAAGTAGAAATCAATTTTAAAACCGATAATTTCAATCCCCGTTGCATGTCTTGTGTTCTCAGTCCTTGACTCGACCTTGACTCAACCTTGACTCGACCAAAGAGCCTTTCCGAGGCTGCTGTTGCATCGGCAGGACTATTTCTATCAGAAACTACAGCAAATCGAGATGGCGGTTGCTTCATATTGAAGTTGGATTTTGTATTAGCTCTGATTTGGATTCTGACTGCTGTACAGACTGCCTTCTCCTATCGAAGAGCGGGTGGCTTGGAATGGCTTCTATCTGTGGGTAGGTATGATAGGACTTGTCATTCCTTCTCAGCATGCAAAATCTAAAGGGAACTAAGATTTTATTTATTGTGGTTATCAACAACTTTGCACGCATGATTCTGATTGTACCAGGTTGTACGTATGGACCTTTACCTCTCGGAGCTTGGGTTTCTTTCAGCATTGCAAGGTTACAATTGCGATGAGCAAAACAATAAATGCGAATCGTGTCCACGCACTATGATAATCTCTCGGCACTCTACAAGCAGATATGAAGATCTGCGTAGCTTCAACTTTCACCTCTGCCTCTGCGTCTCTGCGTGCTTGCGTATCCTACAAAAACGCAGAGGCTAGGATGATGCCTACTTCTTGCGTAGCTTCAACTCATCTCTGCGTCTGCGTCTCTGCGTGATGGCGTATCCTACAAAATGCAGAGGTTAGGACGAGGCCTACTTCTTCTGCATTTGGTCTTCTTGATTTTTTCAACTAACTTCTGAAGCTCCTGTCGAATACATCAAAACGCATAATAGCAGGTCTACTCAACTCTCAAGTCATTCAATTTCATTCTGACTCCAAAAGCACTGGATCAGCAGGCCAAACTAACACAAAGATGATCATAATTGTACCACTGTCTAGAGCTCAAGGAGATGGTTGCAGAATGACACAGATCATCTCAATCTGATAGAGATTTTTACACGCAGCTCGAAAGAAAGCCATCGTCTCTCAAAAGGATCTCCTTTGAATGGGCTTTCCGGGCATCTCGGTTAAGCTCTTGACCTGATCTCAGATCTGATCGAAACTCTGATCAGAGTTGAGATGTCAGATGTGCGCTCAACTTTGAACTCAGCTGAGCTCTGGCATCTGATCTCGGCTCTGATCTCACCTGAGATCTCAGCTCCGATCTCAGTTTCGATCTGAGCTCAAATCTCTCGGCTCTGACCTCAGCTGAGATCTCAGCATTGATCTCAGTTCCAATCTGAGCTCAAATCTCTCGGCTGTGACCTTAGCTGAGGCACAGATTCAGGTTGTGGACGACTCTACGGCGGACATCCAATTCAAAGAGATGATTAAGAGGATTGATGATCTACGTCTGTTTGAAGATGATTGATGCCAACCGATGCTGATACTTGATTAGATTTGGACTAGGACAGATCAAAGTTGATTTGAGAGGCTATTTTATGTTATGATCGAACTGGTGAGGAATAAACAATGATCCAACAGAAGAGATCCATCGAGCGAAAGGTGAATGCATGCAATGCAAAATTGACTCTTCTCGGACAAAAGATTGGGTGCAACTTCGGGCTGTTTCAGACCAAGAAAACCTTTCGTGCGCATGCACAGACCACCATAAACCATTGTACAAGTTTGTTTCTAAGATCATTCAAATACACCAATTCATTGTTTCGTTCCCCATTTCATTTGTTTTCGACGTACCGATGCTGGCCGAACCCATGGCATCGCCTAACAGACCACTCCGTTGCCGTCCTTTCCCACCAACCAAGACCTTTTGAAATTTGAAATTGATCGAGAATGAAAGGGGCAAAGATTGGGTGGAAAATGGATCTGAATCTAGTTTTACACTGGTGCTATCAGGAACTTTGAACACAAGTATGAAATGTTAGGTTGTACATCTGAGGAAAGCAACGAGGGATTCAACAGCACATTAACGGGCATCAAGGACATGTTGAGGTGTATGTCATTGGACAGGGAGAGGATTCATCTGACAAGTGCAAGGACGCAAGGCAACTTAAACAGTAAAGTTCTAGATGAGAAGTTGGCTATTGGAGTATTGATTCAGGGGGGAAAGGGGGTCCACAGAAAGCCAAGACACAAATAGCGGATGAGAGATTGGTGGTAAGAGAACGGGGCGGATTAGTAATGTTCAAAGGTGATACGTACTTACGACTACATAATGGTAACTTGATGTGGGATAGGTGGATTGACATATACGAGTGGTTTGATGGAGGGCTAGTACCAAGAGCATGGAGAGAGGTGCTAAACAGTACAGTTCCAGAGAACTTGACGGAGATGGATAGAATCAAGGAGACGTTGACAGAATTGATTTAATGTCGGGAGTTGGCCGGGCATCTAATTGACAAGGGTTTGATTCCCTTACGAGAATTAAACCTCTCGTTAGCTTAATGGTAGAGCACTAAGACCTGTGAGGTGATGATTTACGAATAGCTTAATGACAATAGTATAGATGATTGGACTAATAAATATCAATGAATATAGCTACTAACACTGTATGGGGGTAGGGTACCTATATTATATGGGGGAAATAGGATGTATTTGGAGGGCTGTACCTACTTACCTACATAAAGTAGGGTAAGGTAAAATCCCACTTGAGTTGCAGTGGTACGCGCACCTAAAAATAGATGCCCCAAGTAAGTGTACGATACGCTCCCGTTTACACAGCCAGAGCCTCCATGTAAACAGGACCGTACACACCACAAGGAAGGGCTTAACATTCTCCTACTAAATATGTTTATTCTTCAACATCCATCTTCTTCTTGCTTTGATCCCCACCATTGCCACTGTCACTGCTACTATTCTTTCTGTTCCTACTATCTCCAACACCCGAACTAGACCCTCCACTAAAATTTGCACTGACCCCACCATCAGGGCCAAACCTCAAAAAACCCACATCACCGCAACAAGTATCATAATAATCATACAGGTGCGTGTACAAATGTCGAATCAATTCCTTATCGCCGAAATCCACGGGAATGTATGCGGTGACATGTCCAGTGACCTGATCGGACTGGGTGCCGTAGGAGAATTTGAACCCTGATTCGGTCCAGTATGGCAGTGCCTCCCCCTCTTCATCAGGATTACGGCCCAAATCATTCGTCGAGGTTTCTGCCAAATACCTCATCTTCCCCCGAGTGACAGGTTTCAGCATCTGTCTTCGTCTCATCTTTCTTTCCCACTTATTCAACTTATTCCCGGGTCTATGAACGATCCGAGTGCCATCATCCCTCGTTGTGGGTAAGTTACTCCCTCGATGTCCATTCTTGCGACCCTTGCGAGGAGGTGCCAATACAATGACCAGCTGCTCCCACATCCTACCCATCTTTTCCATCCTCAAATGATCGAAGTTATCATTCAAGAGGAGGGAGAGCCGCCGAATTGCAATCAGCTGAGCTACCACGTCTAGACCCTCAGGTATCTCATCCACATCATCCAATTCTTCATTACTACCATCTAACTTGGCACGCCAAATTCTCACGCCCCCACAAATCCCACTCACAAATTGCTCCCTCCTCTCTCTACCCTCAACCGTACTGACATTGTACAAATCCAATCGTTCTGTGGTCCAGTCCGCCTTGGCATCTTCGAAAGCCCTGTCGTAATCATCGGCGAATTTGTTCCAGGGTATGGAGTTCATGAATTTGGCGCGTTGGTTCTGGAGGTGTGGGTGGGAGTAGCGCGGTGGAGGCATCTTTGCCTCTCTTTGAAGCGGCTGGGATTGGGTCCTGCCGAAGAATGCCGATGCTTGCTGGTGCGGCTTCATCCCCTCTGTCTCAGCATCTTTCATGGGATCAATCCCCAGTTCATGTAAAAAATGATCAGAGAGCGTCCATTCTCCCTCCTCCTTTCGTTGGTTTCCCATCCTGCTTCCGGGTTTCATTTCCATTTCATCATTTGAAGAAGGAGCCTGCATCCCAGCAATGGTCAACAATCTTAAGAATTCCTCCATTGCATGATTCTTCAGTTGGGTTGCCACATCAAAAGCCTCTTGTTCCCGCGGATGTACTTCGCCGTAGGAAGATGATGACGAAAAGGAAGTCAATGCCCACATCCGTACATCACTTCTTAAATGCTCCGGAAAAGCTACCGTGATAGAACGGAGCGTCAATGCCGCTCTATCTCTATTTTTCTGTTTGATCTTGTTCTGACCCTCCAAAATGGTGTTGCTAACTGTCGTTGGCAATATGAATTCGATCTCGTATCGTGATTTTAATTCCGGCAACGAACCAGCGCCAACACCAGATTTATTCCCACGGCCAAGACCATCAGGAGAGAGCGATGGAGGAGTACACCGCGCAATCAAATCCTCTAACACGTCCACTAAACCATTGATAGTCTGAACAGCCTTTAAGTTCACTGCCTTGGCTCGATGGGAAAGCGCTGGCGGATCCTTCTTATCCACTTCACCTTCTGCCACTGATGCGATTGACGTCATGGCATCAGGATGGCATGCCCGTAGAAACGGACGGATTATTTTCTTGAATGATTTTGACGACGATGAGGAGGGTGCGTGTGATATGGAGGACGAGGAAAAGGAATGACTTTGAGTTGACCACAGTCCTTCACCTTGCTTCACTCGGAATGCGCTGATTCTTCTGCCATCACCATGCCCATGCACATCAGAGGAGGCACTGCCGATAACGGAACCACCGCAACGCCGCCATCCAATCGGGTCGAGGTGTCTCCGTTGTCCTTGAACTGCAGGAGTAATGGCCGACGTCGTGCGGTAGTAGCAAGCTGATATTGTTCTCCTCATCATTAACGGCGCTATTGACCTTTGCAACTGTTCGCGGCTCTTCGCGGCCCTCCTTTCTGACTCCGTGACCGCCTTTGAGGCTGTGAATAGACCCACAGACGGTGGGTCTCTCCCATCTCGAATGTGACTCTTTCTATTACGATATGAATACTTCTATTTATCAAGCAAAACTTCAAGGTCTAGCTGGGTCTAGACAAGAACTCCCCTCGGCCTCCCGCCATTTTAGGTGTGATTGATTCGTGATGGGCTCCTTATGTGTTATGTCTCTAGTTAGTAGAGGGGTAGAGCTGTGATTGATTCGTGTGTGAGATTTACTTCATATTGTTCCTACGTAGGTTGCAGTTTGTCTTCTTACGCACGCAGGCTCGCTTCCTACGTCAATTCTATTATTCCTACGTATGTCTCAAGATCTTTCACCACCACCGACCATCATCATCGCCATCAATAAACCAGTGTAGAGACTGTGGTCTAACACCGTCTGATATCAGAGTGTAACCGTTACATATCCGTGAACGTTTAACACACTGTCTCTCACAGTCCTGCCCTTCTAAAATAATAACTGAGATGCTAATAAACAATAATTAGTGTGCACATCAAATAAATATCTATTCAGACATCATAACTCAGCAGAGCGAGCCATGTGGACATTAGCGCAGCTCTTTCGCAAGAAACTACTCTTGCGTATCTTACATGCATCTCTCTCCTACTGGTACTATCTGCATCCAATTTGGCACCAACAAGCATCTCATGGTGCCATATGCTCTGGCGTAACTCACCATTCACTTTTGAAAGAGTAGCGAACTGGATCAAGAAACATTCTAGCAGGTGGAATGAGCAGGCTGCTTGTATTACTACCAGAGCCTTTTTGTCCGTGCTTATCTTGAGTAGTGAAAGTGACATACCAGGCACCTCATCACGAATCTGGCTTCAATCCA